>OMNN01096521.1:0-28082 GCA_900302755.1 Chromis chromis
GTTACTGAGGAATCATTTGTGCATGTGTGTGTCCTTGGGTTTTAGAGGAAGGATACTTGATATAGGCTTATCGAGTTTGTGCAACAATATTCATCAAGCAATTCATCACAGTCCTTCAATGAGCTCATTAAACTTAAACATACCAAAATCCTATACATAAAGCTTCATTATGCCCTCTTGTTGTAATGTTAATGTTAATTGTAATAATACTGGCTTTGATTAGCCTCTCATTCACTCTCTTGCCAAGAGTTAGATGAGAAGATTGATACTACATCCACACCTGTATGCTAAATATGGAGCCATACCGCCAGCAGCCAGGTAATCTTGCTCAGCACAAAGACTAGAAATATGGAGGCAGCCAGCTCTGTCCAAAGATAACAAAATAAGCGCTTATGAGCCCCTCTAAAACTCACTAATTTCACACATTACAAATTTTTCTTTAATATCCATCCTCCTACCTTCCCAACAAACCAACATGTCAATGTGATGGATGATGGATTTTGCTACATTTGGGAGAGGGCTGTCATGATGTCAGATTTTCATGACATGATTATCATGGCCAAAAGAATTCAAAATAATGATATCATCACAATATGTATAGAAAATTTAAAAAAATCTATTTATTTTTAAATTCATCTTTTACCTATTTTATTGTTTGTTTTATCTTTTTTTGGCAAATGAATGGCACTAAAAATTACATATATTGAAGTGTCAGGTACCGGCACCTGATTGTTTATGACATCATCCCATGTGTATTATTATTATTATTATTCATACTTATTAATTAATTAAATTTAATTATTTATTTATTACCATGGTTATTGTCTATACCAATTTTTCATGACACCCACGTCAGCTATGCCACGTTTTTTACAGTCTTTGTGACAATCCGCCTTTTGGCTGTAGCCGTTTATTTACTATATTTACTAGTTGACACATTGTGTTTCAAAAACTGAAGTGTACCAAAACCAAGTTGTGGTGTGACCAGTGTGCGCATTTTCTTGGTTTGCACTCTTTATGCTAAGCTATGCTAATGGACATATGGCGTGGGCTGTTGCTGCATATCTAACAGACTGACGTGTGAGTGTCATTCAGGTTTTAGTCACATTCTCAGTGACATATTTTGCAGAATATCAAAATATTCCTTTAAATTCCGTGGTTTCGGATGTCAATTACAGTTCCTTGTAAGGGCGGGTGAATGTCATTTATGTGAATTGGCAGCTCAAAGAGTTGCAAAATATGAAAAGCAAAGAGAAATTACATCCCACAAACTCAATCGGTTTCTAACTTATCCTTATTCGAGGGACATTAACTGCATACAGACAAATTTATAGATTCAATTTATGAACACAATGCTCCCTCGAGCACAAGCCTGGTCCAGTTTTCTTCAATCAATGAAACAAATTTGTGTTTTAGACGTTGCATCATGCTGCTTCCAAAGTACCAATATAACTGTGGTACATGGTTTTCCAATAGCAGTCAAAAACCAAATTGTCTCAGTCTCTGTGGGTGCACAGCAGTTTGATATAGTCCCTGTTGGAGAACATGGTGAAATTGTAATAGACTTTATTCCGAGTAAGGATGAGACAAGGTTGTGTTTGGGCTGCACACAGCACTTGGCTGTCTGTACGGCTGAGTTATTCTGCCATTTTTCAGCACATGCACATTCCTCCACTCATTGGTATTCCTGTTCATATTACCCTCCTCAATCAGCAGCAGAGAAGCTCTGATTAATGGCAACTGTGAGAGCAATCTCCCAGTGATTCATTAAACAGGACTGGCATGAATAAAAAGGAAGATTTGCTCATATTGCCTCTCAGATCCCATAATATGTTCTGTCGCTAGGAATTTTTTTTTATAATTCATGGTGTTGTTAGTGGCTCTCGGCACATCCACATACTGTACATATATGGAATAAATGAAAAAGTCAAATTACTGATCATCATTACATTAGATCATAGTTGGAATAATTGATGTAGCATGTTTAAGTTTGGGACTCTCGATTTATTTGCCACTCACTTAACACTTGCTCAAGTAATTAAAATGTAATAGTTCTTATTATTGCTGTTTGACGGATCATCTCACCACTGGTGTATTTTGCAGTAATCCATGGCCTTGACACGTCGAGATAGATAGAAGGCTTGATCTGTTTTAGAAACCAAAGGAGGCTCTCTCAGCAGAGACAACAGACTATGAATTCTGGTAATTTGGATAGTTTTCATCATTAATACGCCTGTATTTCCTGACTAAATTATGTACGGGATAATTGATTATATCCAAAATATCTTGCGGGTGATTTGGCTGATTTGTTTTTACACAAGCAGATTTGCTTATTTTTACACTGCAGCTAAATTTTAGTCATAGTTTTACTGTCATGGCTCAATGAGCAAGTTTATTTAATTTACAATGCAATGTTATCAATATGATTTCGATCTATAAAACTGTAATATTTCAGGTCACAATTAATTCAAATATAAAGTCTTCCAACAACTATCATATTAAAAAACTGTAAAATGGTATAAGGCAAAAACAGCATTATATTTTCTAATGTGTGTTTAGGTGCTGTAGATTAAGCGTGCTGGATAACACTGCTCGTCTTACAAAAGCTGTTTCGGAGGCCAAAAGAGACATCCTCAGAGCCCAGACCACTCTCACTAGACAAAACCCATCTCTGGAAAATCACCTCAGTGCTCCCATCCACCATATTATCATGGATTGATTTCTATCAAACATTATCCCTGCAAATGTGCATGAACATGGGCCATCAGGCGAGTGTCATTACTGCTGCTCATTTGCGAGGTAAGAGACGATCGGATGTGACAGGGGCGGAATTAGCTTTGTGTTGGCTCTCTGTCACTCTCATCCTAAACTGCTGCTGGGTGGGGGAGTATGATTAAAAGGATATATAATTCCACCCTGCACATTAAAGGCCCCGTGCCCCACTTTCCCTCCCACCTATACTGCAGAGCGCACAAAGGCCGCACTTGTGTAGTGCATGATGCTGCAATGGAAGCCTCCCCATTTCTTCTGCCTTTCTTCTTCAAGGTGATTGCTGATCTGAGTGATAAAATGGATGAAAGCATCCAGGTGGAAAGCCAATCATATAGGGATCCCTTGTATTGCTTTTTCATTATACTACACCTACATGAAATGGAAGTAGCGGACGGTGTAACAGAGCTGAGGCCATGTTTCTTTACACTGGCTCTATAGTGGTATCTTTTGCACTGAGCTGCCTGCTCTCTCATTGAGCAGCGTTAAAAATCAATAGGCTCTGACCTTACCTCTGTCAGAGGCTGTGTTGGAGACCCCAACACACAGACCAGGACACAGTATGTCTTCCACTGTCTCAGTAAAAGCACCAGTTGACTGCTAAAGCTACTCTGCGGCAGTTGAGTGCTTATGGATAGTAGGATTTTGGCTTATTTTAGCAATCTAAGCAGTTAATTTTTTAAAACATAGATGCTATTATATTTACACATACAGTATTATTTCAGTTTTATGGCAATATTTACACATTTATTAATTATAATATACATACACCGATCAGTCACAACATTATGAACACTGACAGGTGAAGTGAATAACATTGATCATATTGGTACTATGTGGTGTTCTGCTGGAAAACCTTGGATTTTGCCATCCATGTTGATGAGACTTAGACACCCAAATAAACATAGTCCCAGAACAAGCACACTCCCTCATGGAAATGACAATCCCAAATGTCACTGGCCTACCCCCACAGGAAAATGCACCCCACCACATGGCAAAAACATCAACCAATCAGGAACATCTTGAGGAACATGACAATCGCCCAAGGTGTTGATTTGACCTCCAAACTTCCTAGACCCCATTCTGATCAAGCATCAACAGGATGCAGTAGAACAAGTTTGATTGATAGAGGTCCCACTCAGAGTAAGGATCCACTGCCAACGTCCTGGTGCCAGACCCCACAGGACACCCTGAGAGGTCCTCTTGTCCATGCCCAATAGTTCAGAGCATTTTTGACCACAAGGGGGACCACCACAATATTAGGCAGGTGGTCATAATGTTATGCCTAATTGGCGTATGTGTCTTTAAGAGTAACATACTAAATGCTATGTAGCCATGGTAATGGTATGGACCACCACTTTGGCCCAGACTGTATTCTCTAAACAGCAGCACTGGATAGATCACCATGAAATATTATATAGAGATGCTCCATATAATATTATGGATGTTAAATCCATAATATTATGGATGTTAAATCAATATTAAGATTTAACATCACAAGATGCTGAACCCTAATGTCTTTGCTGATCCCTTTAATTTTCCTTATAGTGCCACCATGAAGTAGTTTCAAGAATCAGAAGAATTAGAATTAGTTTTATTGACAAGTGGGTTTTCACATACAATGAAATTTGCTTGGAGTTTTTGTGCATAGCATTAAACGCTTACAAGTAGGACATTTTTAAAGAAGGATGAAAAGAGTTTTAAAAATCAGTATTTCTGCATCTGTAGTTTATAACTGGAGAAAAATGGCATAGTACACTTTACTTAAGTAGTTCCACCTTATTCTACTCTATACTTCTGCTGCTCTCCATTTCGGAGGGAAAATATTGTCTATTGTTATTGGTTTTACACCACTACATTTATAGTTCCTATAGAAGGTGAAAACCTGAAAGTTTTTCACCTTTTATAGCTTTTCAACATTGAATCATGATCAGTCTTGGCTTTATTTTTATTTATTTAAAAAAATTTTGTTTTACAAGAATTTACCCCCAAAAAGACTCTTTCATGTCAAAGTGAAAACATATTTCTACAAAATAATGTCAATTAAATGAAAATACAATTACAGCACTGAGCCTGTGTGGAAAGGTCCCAAAAGGGGAACGCTTCCAAGGGAGGGTTAATACTTTTTTATAGGCATTATACTTGATAACACAAGTTACTTTGAAGATTCACATTAATAACTGAAAATACAATGATTATATCCCAGTAATGTAAAATACATGATTCTTATTTATTTTAGATGCACTACTACTATTTTTAATTTTTTTTTTTTTTACCAATATTGTAGTGTGGTATTGGTAGCTTATTTTTTTAGATAAAAAATCAGTACTTACTGTTTTGGTATTAAGTAGCAAATTTTACCTTGTGCTGAACAAAGATCATGAACATAGTATATAATAAACATGGGCATGCTGTCATTGTGAGCACATTTTCTTTGTTTTGTAGGTCAAAGTCCATTACAATTTCAATAAAGTACAGCATGTTGTACCTTGTTAAAGTTCAGGGCTGTACAAGGTCCATGTGAATCAGAATAGAGTTTCCCCTGGGTTATTGTATCCATAAGTAGGGAATTAAATTTTTTCCCACATAAAGAACTCCAGTAAAATGAATGAACCTGAAGAAAGCAGAACCCTACAATAAATATTAAGTTCTTTTGGATTTGAATAGTTTACCATCCCTAACACCACATTTCCAGAGGTTTCAGTATCCACTGTAAAAGCAGGTGGAAATGGGTCAGCTTCTAATATAACAAGGAAAGTTGCACCTCGGAAAGAGCGATTTCTCCCCGTGTCAGTATTTCAAGTTGTGTAGATGGATTAGGCTACGTGTTGAGAAGCCCATTAATAATTAAGAGGAACCCAGAATATAAGCTGTTCCCTGTTGTGCAGTCAACTGCACTGGCAGGAAAAAGAGCAGGGATAGAGGAGAAAGGGATGAATGGTGAGAAGAGTTTATGAAATATGAATATCAGGAACCGAGAAGGATGGTAAATTTAACAGGGAAATGCTTATTCATTGTTTTAATCATGCATTGCGGCGATGAAAAACGGACTTTTCCTTAGAAATCGCATACATAATTGTGAAGTGTGTATATAAAAATGCTTTCCATGTAATGATATGTGACTCCCACT
Source organism: Chromis chromis (assembly GCA_900302755.1). Lineage (NCBI taxonomy): Eukaryota > Metazoa > Chordata > Actinopteri > Pomacentridae > Chromis > Chromis chromis. The sequence goes on from OMNN01096521.1 coordinate 5,900, forward strand.
TGCTGACAAGCTCTGTGTCATCATGTTAAAATAAGGCAGCAGTAATTGTCTCTATAGACCATCATTGGTCTTATATATTAGTACAAGGCTTATTATCACTCACTACAGGAGGAACAATTACTTTAAGCACTTCCCTCTGTGTATTTGTCGGAGAGGTGGCATAAAATAGAACACCTTGGTAATCCCTAATGGCTGCTGTAACGTATGCATGATTTCCTGCCTTCTGGTGCAGCTATTCGAAGAGCAACAGCTATGATTAGCATCCCAGCAGTGATGTTTATTCCCAGCGAGCTTCAACCCAGAAATCGCAGACATGATGCGAAGACCGAACATAAAACCCAATCAAATAAAAATGAAAAAGAAATTGTGTTGCGATGATGCCGTGGTGGAGTTTATGTTTACTGCCAGGGCAACATTATTCACTGAACAGTTTATTGCTTTGGGCTTCTTGGGGGATATATCTGCTTTCTTAAGTATTCTAGTGCACCGAAGAAAAGCAGGGAGAAAAGAGCGAGCATGTGGAATGTGAACCCGTGCCATCATGAATATTTACTTAATACTTGAGAAGACTAAAGGCACCGGGATACTCTTCGACTTTGGTTATATTAACTTGACATGAGTGCATTATAAGCTCCTTGAGTTGCTTCATGCCAAATGTTACATGCTCCGTTGAGCAAATGACTGCAAGATTTTCACTGGCCTCTGTTGAAGCCCAGACTGCAATATTAAGATTTAACATCACTGCTGACAAGGGTTGGAGGAAAGAGCTGTTTTGTATTCCCTCTTGCCAGGCTGAAGACCAGCATCATACAAACTAGTGGGGAGAGTAGCACGCTATCAATGGGCTGACTGGCCGACTGGCTCTGGCGTTCAGCTTCAAAGAACCGCCTGCAGGCATCGTTTCTAATATTGTCTCAGAGTCTGTTTTTCACAAAAGTACTGATGCATGAGTGGCCTGAAAAAACAGAGGGGAAACATCAAAAGTGCTTTTGAAGTGTGGGGTTTTTTTTTTTGTCAGACCACAACTAAACGTTTCCACCTGAATCCTGATTAGTATACAGCCATCTCACTGAAGGAGACGAACAATCCTTTTTTGGGGGGATTATGCTTCTATCCAGATAAGATTTAGGATCAACTGAAGTGGCGGATATATGTAAAAGAATGTGCCAGTCATCCTCAGAAAGCGTGTGATTCTACACTTTCTCTACAAATGCTGACGAAGGTGTACAAGGGGGGCACGATGAACAGCTGTGTTTGAATATGCACGGTTCCATGTCTGGCATGTTAATCCACAACCAAAACAACAGTATCAAAGTGGAGGATATATCTAATTGTCTGAGTCTGAGTACACAGCTTGAGCACAGTGTATATTTCTCCCCCCCTGCCCCCTCCCATCTCCCTTTTTTTCTCACATACTACCCACATCGACATATATAGCATTATGTAACCCAGGGCCTGGGTGTTGCAATGAGAGTGGTCCTCAGTTGGGGACATGTAAACAGCTGCAATGTCAGTTCTGGGCGCACTTTATCATCACAGCATAATGCAAAGACCCCAGGCAGAAACAGTGTGAGCAGGACTTGCATGGAAAAAATCACAGAGGCCCTTAGTCACTAAGACCTTTTCTAGTGGAGCATGCTTTTTTCTATTTCCTCACATTACCACAGTTTAGCTGATGCGACCAAAGATGCAAAATTCACGGCTGTGTGATTAAAATAACTGTCGCAAATCACTGTTATTATGCCATTTTAAATTTTTTTTTTTGGCCTAACACTTGCTGAGAGAGACAGACACGAGTGTCAGCGCTGTACTCTGGGAAATGACTGGTCTGTCACGCTCTGGTTGACTTCCATCTTTCATCCCCTCAATCCCCGCCATGTTGTTTTCTGACTGTCACTTTAGATTGGCCTCACAGTACAGTAAGCCTCCGCTCATATCTAATTGGAGAGACGAGAGAGACCCATCTCGAGCCCCGTGGTGTCTCCAAATGCGGCTACTCAAGCACTTAGAAACTCATTAAACTCGCCAACATGGTCCTTTAGCTCCACCTGACATTTTCGTATCAAGTATCACGGATGAGTATCATCAACGTAGCTGACCTGGTGAGAGTCCTTTGCATCTATTGTTTGGAGGGTAATTCTTTATTAAAATGAAATCATGGGTGGATAAACCACAAAACACTGTAATCACATTGTTTGTGATCACAGTCAGTGATAATACTCGGTCTTTTGAGCATGTTTCAGCACATTTGCTTGCTGCAGACACATAAACACATCAGGCATAACATTATGACCACCTGCCTAATATTGGGTTGGTCCCCCTTATGTGGTCAAAAATGAGAACAAGAGGACCTCTTAGGGTGTCCTATGGGGTCTGGCACCAGGAAGTTGGCAGTGGATCCTTTGGGTACTCTGGCTTGTGCAGTGGGGCCTCTGGGAATCAAACTTATATCCTGTTGATGCTTGATCAGAATGGGGTCTAGGAAGTTTGGGGGTCAAATCAACATCTTGGGCGACTGTCATGTTCCTCAAGATGTTCCTGATTGTTTGATGTTTTTGCCATGTGGTGGGGTGCATTGTCCTGCGGGGGTAGGCCAGTGACATTTGGGATTTCCATTTGCATGGGGGAGTGTGCTTGTTCTGGGACTATGTTTATTTGGGTGTCTAAGTCTCATCAACATGGATGCCAAAATCCAAGGTTTTCCAGCAGAACACCACATAGTACCAATAATTAGTTATTCACTTCACCTGTCAGTGGTCATAATGTTGTCGGTGTATGTTGGTTTTAGTACTTTTTGTACTTTTATCCCTGTAACTTTAAGACAGGTCTGTGTTCCTTTGTTTCAAACATGGTGTTTGGCACTTAGACACTGACTCTTGGACTTATCATCCAATAGATTTTAAACCCTGTTCAATCAAACCTCTGATGACAATTACGCCCCTAGTTTAGGCTGATTATATGTGTTTGCTCCATGTCTTTGACTCTGATGAAGACACAGTAGTGCCCAAACATTAGTCTGTTTGCACGATTAAAGGCTGTAAATTAATCAGAGCTCCAGTCCCCTTTTTTGTCCTCTGGAAGTAAACCAAAACGGTGTCCGAGTAACTGTGCTGCTTTCACAAAAAAGCTGGTACAGACTTGGTGCGCTGTGGAATAAATTTTTAGGTGTTGTTTAATTAGTGCTTTAATTTACTCTATAGCTATTACCACTTGCCTTCAAATGACCTAATCTACTGGATGCCATCTGCCTGCACAGAATGTGCTTAAACAATTGACTGGGGTAGTCTGACTCAGCCCAAATTTTCAGATCTGTACAAAACAAAGCAGCAGCCTTTGAGCCATAATATTGACTAAAATCTAATTCTAACATGCAGACATTCAGGTGAGTTCGAACCTGCTGGTTGGTTGGAGCCTTTCTGTGTGGAGTTTTTATGTTTTCTGGCTCCTTTCAACAGTCCAAAGACATGGCACGTTATTGGTGATTCTAAATTAGCTGTGAGTGTGTATGATTTGCCCAGTATCACATTTAATGCATTCGGATTGGAAAAAAAGTGCATTTGACCACATTTTGATTAAATATCCGTGTTTGGATCATTCGTAGAGATTTCTTCCTCACTGTGAAAACTTCAGATGAATCAAAACTGACCACTGCTACTGTGCTCTCTGAAGAAAAACACTAATAACAGCCTTTGAAGGCCGAGTGTTTCATATTCAAAATAGATTTTTGCTAATTAGGTTAAAATGTGCCTTTAGGAAACACTGTCAAACAGATATGGATGATCAGATGGGCCCAACATACAGTAATAGCTGGAATATTTTCCATTCCAAATGGTACCGCGGTTCTGATATCCTCATGTTTTCTCATTTTGTTGTTGAGACGTCTACAGACACACACGGCAAACACCCACATTAGGCGGCTGTCTGTCAGCTCCCACCTCAAACTCAACTCTTGAAGCATCAAAACTACAAGCTGGAATCCAGAGAAAGATTTTTTGAGAAAGATAAGAGAGAGAGAAAAAAAAATCCTCCCTTGCATCTTTCTGTCCTCCTCTCCTCTCTTTCCTCTCAGAAGATCCTCTAATGGAGGTACTGTTTGCATTTCAGTGCAACGCTTCTGCTTCCCTGACAGAGGGATTTTTTTCCCTCCTTGCTGAATAAATGAATAAATGAGTGTGGTAATTAAAAGCAAACTGACCTAGTTTTTATTTTCCTTTTTTTTTGGACATTCCCTGTTTCTGCAGTTGAGGCAAACTGCACGGATATGACTTGTGTTTGGCTGCTGCTTTTATTTCTTTCTTTTCATATTTCTTTTGCTGTTGTTAAGGATTTATCTGCAGACACAATTCTGCATCACTGCAGGACAGACATACATATATATAGCTACCACAGCGCTTGCTTTGTAGATGTACTGGGTTTGTAGATGTGTGTGTGTCTGTGTCTACTGCCAGCCTCTGCTACCTTATACTTCACACAAATCCAACAAAGTGAAAACAGCTCAGTGAGGAATCACAGCAATGGCTGCAGTGTTAAGGAGGAGGGGATGGACAGATAGAAAAGAAAAAAACGTATCGGTGGGTTTGATAGAGGCTGAGAGCAGCAGAATGTAAATGGCCCTGAATGTCAACCAGGCAGCTTTAAAGCACCGTGGCTGATGATATCTTGCTATCTTTACCGTCACTGGTTTGCCTCAGCGCTCATTGTTCCACTGACAATCTGGCTAAAAAGTCAACGAGCGTGATGCTATCTGGTTGAGAGAAAAACTCTGGAAATGTCTCATCCTTCCAGTGGCTGGTTCTCCTCTGTGCTTTCCAAACAGCTCCTATTACAACACTTGTCTTTACATTACCATGAGGTATGCAAGACTGTAAGTGAGAGTGGGCCCGCAAGTACCGTTTTGTGTCTTTTTTTTTTCTCTGCTAGTGTGCGAATGTCTGCATTTAAATGCACATTCATGTATTCTGTGAGTGTGTATGTCTGTGTGTTAGCATCGTATTTATGCATGTGAGGTGTGTATCTTCATGATATGATTGTGTATGTGAGCTCATATGTGCAGACCCTTCATCTTGACAATGTGTTCATCTGTGCTGTGTTTCAGTGTTTGAATTTGTGTGTGTGTGTGTGTGTGTGCGGGTGTGTGAGCACATACAGAAGCAGTCTGCCAATTATGTATATTGAGTTTCTCTTCTGCTCACTTTACCTAAGTGCTCCAATTTGGCAGATGCACATAAACAGATGATCTATTGAGGATAGCGCGAGCTGAACAAGGTAAATGGGGTGGACTGGAAGGACAATGCAGACAAAGGGTTATACTTGTACATACCTTTGCATCGAACGGAAAAACAGTACTACGGTTTATACCATTATTTTTGTTGCCTGTGTAAACTTTGTGTCTTTATTTTCCACGGTGCGCTCTGTGAATTGCCTCACTGTTTATGGGCAGACATTGAATAATACGTCCTTGCTGGTTTGTTCAAGCATTACTTGAGCTTTAGGAAAGTAAAGACAGTGGCACATATGTATGTGTTGCATTGAAGAGAAGAGAGAAGGAGAAATAATCTTACCTTGTGCAAGGAGAAAGTGCGAACACAGAAAGTGGCCAATTCTATGGTGTCCAACAGGGTCACTTGGGTCATTCCGTAGGTTTCTGTGCCACGGCTGGGCCAGTACTGGTCACACTTAATCTGGGACAGAGCAAGAGAAAGAGAGGCAAGATGAAATGACAGAGGCATTAACTGCAATATAGTCCTGCAGCACAGAATAGTCTAGCTGCACTGCATTATCCTTCTGCTACAGGGGGGAAAATGCTCTAGCTTATTTGTATTTCTTTAAACCAATGCAGCAACTTTGCCCTCTCAAAACAGTGATTGGGGAATCATTTTGGTGGCACATTTGCACGCAGGGAGGCGAGTGTTGTCATTAAAATGATTAATTCACTGAAAAAACAGCATGGCTGCATTTCTGCTTGATCCAAGCCCTCTGCAAAATTTTCAGTGTGGTAGGTTGCTGCTCTGAGGAGGTTATTGTTTCCTGTAGTGAAGAGGATTTGAAAACAGTAACATGGAAGATAGTGGAAGGGAATAAGGACTTGAAAAATGTAGCAATGGCAGGTTTACCAGCAATCTACCTCAGGTGAGTCAGACTAACTGCAATATGACATATTCTATTAAACAGAATCTCCACTGATGAACAACATCACACATGTACAAAGGCAAGTACAGAAAAATTCTGTTTGCTTTGACATAAATACGTTCGCTCAACGCACCACTCATAAAGCAAGCCCTCCTGTAGATTAAAACAACAGGCGGTGTTGACAGAAAACACCAGGGTGGCTTCACTCTGATTCACATCTGAGGAACAACACAATGCACACAGATGTGACTGTCACAGTGGCTCCACTCTTATAGCTTAAATTCACCAGCATCACACAAATCCTGCTCGCATCCTTACCTTAATCTTATGACGAAACGTTCGCCAATAATATAAAACACAAATTCCTGAACTGTCACTTTAGATTCTCTTAAAAAAACTAGCAGTCTAATTAAATTTAAGAAAGAGTAAAATGCTTTTTAGAACCAACCCTGGATGGATTTCTTATTGTGACTGTGAGCTTATAAGCAGTTTCTTGTCCAGTGGGTTTACAGTATATTTGAAAACACAATACCTCCTTCCTCCTCCAGCTCCCCCTTCAGCCCACCTAATAAAGATTTATTCAATATGGGGTATGATGCGCCAGCCGACATCTGATCGGATGTGACAGCTAGTGAGTGAGATGCGCTGCTCTCCAGCTTTCTCTCCCATTTCCTGCTCAGGCTGACACTCAAGTTCTGCCGGCCACTAATCCTGATCACGTTTGACAGGAGTGGAATGCGCATGTCAGGATGGAGGATAGGTAAACAATTGAAGATGGATCGAGGGAGGGAAAATGAGTGGAGACACCTGGGGTGAGTGAGCCTGATGTTGACACAGGTGAGAGCTGACAGGATGAAACATCGCGGTTGGCTTTTTGACATTTAGACAAGTCCACTCCTCGACAGAACAGAATATCATCACAGCAGATTCATCCTGAGGCAGTGATGGAAGAAGTGTTCGGGTCCTTTGCTTTGAGTTAAAGTATCAGTCCAACCTGGTAAAATGCTCAATTGATAGTAAAACTCCTGCGTTCGACATCATAAGTAAAAGCAGAGTGTCAGCGGCAAAATGTACTTAAAAGTAACAAAATAAAAAGCGCTCATTATGCAGTGGGATGACTTCTGTCGGTGCTACATTAGTATGTATAGATTATTATCACTAAAGCTTAAATGTGTTAGCAGAGGGTAGCTAATTTTACCTACTTTGCATACAGAGGGGGTTTTAATCTATGATATTTTATACAATGATGACACGCTATATGTCAATGTCATGTTTTATTTCTTCTTAAATGCAAATAGTGAATATAGCTGTTAAAAATATAGTGGAGTATAAAGTGTTATATTTTACCATGACCTTATTCTGTTCTTTATGCGAGTTGGAATAAAAAGAAAGTGTGAACATCATAGCCATGACTCAAAAAAGCTGGACTGTTCTCAACAATGGAAAGTCCTCCTTTCCATCTCAAGGACACCAGAGTAAACCCCTTCCAAAGACTTTGAAAGAATTAATGTCCTTCTAACCACTTGAATTAAATGTATTTTAGAAAAAACACCCTAACATTTCATTTCACCATCCTAAAAGTAAAAGACTGTGCTCTCGAGGCAATTTTTCCTCTAGCTTACACTATCAACAGAAGGTTGTAGATGGCACTGGTCACAAATACTGCCAAGAGTCTACATCACTCTGTTGCATACAATTTAATTTTAGCTTCCCACACTGAGCAGTCTAAGTGCAACAACTTGCTCTGCTCATCACTGTAGGGAACATGCAACAGCTTGTCGTTTACACTGCAAATAAAGAGGAGTCTGTGAGGATGCTCCGGGTGGATGTACAGTCTAACTTATCGGATATGCGCAGGTACAATGTCTTTGAGCTAACTCTGCTTCATCGCCCTCCCCTGTTGCTTTAACCAAACCATTCAGATTTCTACAGTTCCGTGAAAGCAATCCATCACAAGGAAATGAAGTCCGATTACCTACCAATGGAGTTCAGGTGTGCACCTGGGAAATCATTATAAACTCCTTGATTTGATTTTGAGGTGTGTTCGAGCAAAAGCATTTTAAAGAGGTGTGTAAGGTCACTCGCATGGAGGTTTGAAAACAATCAGTCCAAAAATGGGTGGAACAGACTTACCCGTGACTTCTCCTCCAGCCTGGTCATCATGACAACCGTGGCTGCTCTCTGTTCCCACACCATCCTCCAGAAGTCCCCAAATGTCTCTGGTAATGGACCCTGAGTGGCGATGTAGGCATTCTGCTTCCTGTAGCCATCAATGTAGTTAGCATTGATGTAGTCGCTACCTGTTATACCTACATACAGACACAGGAAAAGGAGATTAAAAGACGAAACAAGGCACTTTTGATGTCTTTTTCTTCTTTCAGTACATTTCTACCCTCATTTATAACTGACTTTTGCTTTCCTTGTTATTTGCACCCTTTTGTTTGGTGCCATCTGCCTCAATAATTTCCAGTTTTCACACACACGGACACCGTTTCCCAGCCAATAAAAGGTGTCTGTGTAAATGTGAAGATTCTAGACAGGAAAATTGGCTGAAACGAGTTAAAATTTTGTCCAGACAGAAGTGACAAGTTACAGCAGGCCGTGTCAGCTTTCAGGACATATTCCAGGTGTTATTCTTGCTTTCAGTAGATCTTAGTTGTTATTTTGACACCAATGATTTAGTACATACTACAAGACTTAATTTCCCTAAATTCCCTCTGCCGCTGTAGAGCCGATGGGGAAAAAAAACAAAAAAAACACAGCTTTCCATTTGAACGGATTCAAATGCAGAAACAGCCTCACTGTCACAACTGAGTGTATTGGCCTTGTATCATTTTCATTTTTCTACCTCTGTGGTTCTGCCTGGGTTTCTATAGATATGGTGTAGAAGCCTAAAGCTGATTTACCACCACCACAGTTGGAGGTGCTTGAAGAGTAAATCAGCCACTCAGCCACCACAGCCGGGAGGTAGATCTAGCTACCATCCCTCTCAGCCTGCCACCATGCTCTGTTACACACCAGTCCCACTAAATCTAGCCATAAGGAGCCCCTCTGCATTGCTGTGTAGACGGATGTGTATATAGCCCTTGTAAGCCCACAGCTAAACCCTGCATCCACTGATCACATGTAACTAAAAATTCAAGGTGTCCTTGAGCTTAGTGCACAATCAATAGTTGTTGGGAGAAAAAAGGTTTAAGACAAAATGTGTAAAGTGCTAACAAGATAATCTTGTCATTAGAGGGTGTCTAACACTGAGCATCTGACAGCGATAAGACAGAACATCACCCATCTTCATTTAACCATCTCCTACAATCCTCCCATTTGGAAAGAGACTCCAGTGTGACGGCGTCTGTGCAGGAGAGTCACGTCTCTTTGACTGATGTCTCCTCACTCAAGTGACAAACAATGAAACACTCGACTAGGCTAATTTAAGAGAGGAGACTCGGTGAGGACAACGAGCAAGGAAGAATAAGATCGAGAAGGAGGCGAGGGATGGAAACAGAGAGGGGGAAGGTAAAAAAGAATGGAAGTAATAGAGAAAAAAGAAAGTCAAATGTCATTAAAACGGATACCACGTCGCACAATTTGACTGTGGTGCCTTGGCTTTAGTCATAGCTAAGTGAACAGAGAATGGTGGCGTGCATGAATTGTTCTACTGCTGCGACTAATAGCAAAATCACTGCAGTGTAAAATAGAAATTTCAGACTTGATTAATTTATGTATTTATGGACGAGTCATTTTTTTTCTTCCCTGGGATAATTTTGTTATGCATGTTGTCGCACCCTCAAATTGGCCTGACTATAGCGAGATGTCGAAATCTAGTCTGAGCAGTTAGCTCGCACAAATGGGAGAGCACTCCGGAATAGGGAGTTCTGGCATTACTGTGAGGAGTTGGGAGCTCTTCTGGTGATGCAAAGCCAGAACAATGTCAGCGGTGAAGGGTGACTACCTCTGACAATGTCCCTTGAGATTTACGAGTCAGAGGAAGAGTTTTTCTGGCTCTGAAATTCTTAGCGCTGTGTCTATGGAGCAGTTAGAGGGAAGTCAGGAGAGAGGGGGGAGATCTGATGAGACAAATGGGACACTGAAAACACTGGTTCAAGTCCTGGGTCACTTTGGGTGTGAGATGTGAGTGCCGGGCCCAAATATGAGCTGAAACAAGTCGTCGCCTCAACCCCAAAATTATTCAGTTGCACAAACTGCTCGGCTGCTCAAGTTCAGGTCAAACAAGTCCTTAGTTTCATATCCAACTAAATCTACTATTGTTCCATAAATTCACTGCTAAACTGAATCTGATCTTCACATACTAAGAGTTCCACTTATGTTTTATTCTATTTTGCTTCATAACTCAAAACAATACTTGTGTAATCCAGCTTAGTAGTGTGATTCTTTCTTTTCTTTTTCACTGTCTTCTATTCTATTCCTTTGTGTTTATGTACAACTTCCAAGTCAGCACAGTAATCTAGCTTCAGTTTCTTATTTATTCTAAAGTACAATAACATATAGATTTATTCTCTATTAACTGTATTCAGTGTATTCTATTGTGCACTTCTGTTCTAGTCTACACTGTCTTTTCCCTATCTAATCTAGTGTATATATTCAGTCCTTATTATTCAAACTGAATTCATCTCTGAGGTAGTGAAGGTGCAGTGTGTGAGGATGGGTGAGCTTTACCCTCGATGGGAGCCAAGATGACACGGGAGTGGTCGTAGGCGATGACGTTGGCGTAACGATTTTTGGGCTTGTTCACCTCCAGGTTGGAGTGTTCCCAAGTGAACTGCTGGCCTGGATCGATAGACTGACGGGGGGCAGAGACAGACAGAACATGCACACATAAAGAAGCAATCAGAGGAGCCGTGAGAGGAGCCGGGCAATAACAATACAACCTCAATGTTATCATGGAGAGGAGGGAGAAGGGTGAGAGAGAGATTGAGAGGGTGATTTCCCCGAGAGAGAGAAAAGAACAGGGTATCACAAGAATCAGATTGCCGACTGGTTTAAATACAGCAGCTGCACACCATACTTTATCAAGATCATTAATGTAGCGGCTGCATAATGACAAATAGCATTATTGATGAAGGTGGCAGCTCCCCCCCTCCTGGATGGGAGGCGTGTGGAATGAGGCCCGACGTTCGGGTGAAAGACAAATTCAGCCGCCTCTTTAAAACACAAGAATTCTCAATAAATAATCTGCTCCCTTGTCAGGATAATGAAGTATTCCATTACGATTTGTTGTTTGCTTATAGGCGTCTGGCGCTCTGTCGGTGTGGGGACGGAGGCTTGAACGATATTTGCAGTTGTAGCCGGAAGCTAAAGCTAAGTCCAGCTGGAAAGTAATCTAACATGCAATCTGCATGCAATGATCACAGCAATGAGAGATTCCCTTTGTTTTAGCTAGTTTTCTCTTTCTCTATCCCTTTCTTTGTCCCTGTTTTCCTTATCAGCATCTTTCCATCTTCAAAGACTTTTTTCTTTATCTTCCGCCTCCTCTCTGATGTTTACACCCCCTTTTCTATTAAACAGTCCTCCATCTAGTCTCTAAGTCCAAATGATTGTGTGTATCTGTGTGTGTGTGTGTGTGTGTGTATGTGCATATAAAGATTGGGGTCACTCATAAACATCCCTCAATTCAAAAATGGAAAACCACATCCATGTAGTCCCAACTTTAATAATGTTTTTTTTTTTCATAAATTACATTCAGGGAATGTGTCTGGCAAAAGTTCAGGGCTGATTTTGGAGGAATAGCTATTTCCAAAAAAAAATGCTTATAATCCGAATGAATAAAAATTACTAAAATTTCTCATGTAAAAACTAGAATTTCTTCCATGATGATATGTTTGAAAGTGAACGACAGCTTCTGTCAATAACATGGGGGTTGGGAGGAGGTAGCTCCTAACTGCCTGGCAGCAGATATAAAAACTCTGTGGCGTCATTACTGTCAGGTAAAAACTGTGGTTGCCTTCTCATTGCTGTTTGTACGTCAGATTATCTCCTCTTCATCTCCACTCTCCAGCTTTGATGCCTTGCTCTCTCTCCCCCTCACTGAATCCTCATCATTAACCAAGCTTCTCCACCTCATCTCTCCCCCCCTTCGCCCCTCCATTTTTTTCTTCCTTCCCTCCCCTCTCACATCCCGCCTGGCTAAAAACCAATCAGTCAAAGCCCCGTAGAGCTGCGCTTGGCAAGCCGGGTCGCCAGGACAAGCAGCCATTCATCAAGAAAATAACAAAATTAAAATTACACTTCTCTATTTAATTTGGTCATTTATTTTTCCTGGGGGGTGCTCGTGTGAAGGGGCAGGCAGACAGAGAGGGAGTGGAAAAAAGTTGAGAGATGAGCGGGTGGTTTAAGGCTCTCTCTCAAAGCCAACTAATTAGAAGTTGTAGTCGTAGCAAAGCGTCAACTTTGGCACAGTGTCTCTCTCTTCTCCCCACCGGACGGAACAAGCTTGTCCATTTGGTATACAGCCCGGATGTGGATTTATGAATAATAGATAACCAAGAAATACAGGATTGCTATGAGAAGTCATTATCCACCAACATCCACCAGCAGGCATGATGACGGCAATCTATGCTGGTGCACCCATTCCCTACCTTAGCCTGGCGCGCAGCGAGGCGACAGGCTCGGTGATTTAGGGACAGCGAGGAGGGGATATTGCTTGTATGCAAACGAGAGCTGATTCAGCGCTCCTGATTTCTAATCAACTCTGGTGTCATTTATAACCGCTGCAGTCTCAGAGCTCAGACAGCTCAGTTACCCCCCTATACACACACATACAATGTTATAGCCTGACTGCCAGTGTGCTTCCCCCCACCCCCTCCACAAAAACCACATTAGTGGAGTTCTGTGTAAAAGCTCGACTATATCTCTATCGCAGAAGAAAGAAAATCTTTAGTTTAGGTTCAATGGCGTGTGTGAAGAATTTTAAACCACTTATTTATCCTTTTATTGAGCTATTTATCACAATTTTGTTCAGGAGGGTGAGGTGGAAAAGGGTGGAAAACATTTCATTTTTAAATTAGATTTTGTTTTTTCTGGTTAACAGCTTATGAACATTTCTATTTTCCTCTGCTGAATGCGGTTAACTAGTTTTCTAAGGAGGCAAAAACATTGTGGATATCACAAAAGACATTGTTGAGGATAAATACTCAACTTCTTTCCTCGAAAACGGCTCATCTCGTATATTAGAGCAGAATGATTCTTTCATTTAGCCATGAATTTGAGGAAATTACATTTGGGAGTTCAGGAGTTGCAGAAACCCACCAAGGGAAATTTTATATAATTGAAAATGACAATTGTCTTGCTTTGCCATTTTGAGGCTGCAAATATTTGTGAGGAAATATGCGGCTGAGAGCAACTAATATTCCATAATTGCTCAAGTACCATCAGCTACAGCGCTGCCAGCAAGCAGGAGTAAAAGCCTTCAAAAGAAGAAGAAATACAGTCATACGACGTAGCAGAGGAGACTCCCTTCCTCGTCCTTTTCCAGTGAAAACACAATCAGACAGAAATCAATATTCTCAGGCAAATTCAACCTCTGAACCGTTGGCCTGCTCACCTCGTATTCCTGGGAGAGTTTGAGGTTGTCATTGGCCTTGAGAAGTTCCGTGTGTTCAGCCAGCTCTGAGATAGGAATGGGAGGATGATTCATCATACCTGCTCGCCAAAAAATAGAGAGAAATTCCACACAGGGGGGAGGAAAGGAAAGAAAGTTCATTAGTACAATAGATGGGACACAGGTTCAAAACTTGAAAAATGATATAACAAACCATTTACGGGTGATAATTTCTTGCTTGGGTAACAATGGAGGTTGGGTTTTAGTGATGAGGAAGCTTGAGCAGAACACGGTGAATGAAACACACAGCAAAAATGGACTAACTGGTGATGTTACAGGCTTTTGATTGGACCAGGTCAGAGCTCAAAAATAGTCTGTCAAGCAGGGCTTATTAATGATTTGCAAAAAGAAGCTAGCATCAAACACCGAATAGTATCAGTTCCCACAATAATCATAGATGACAGTACAGAAGAAATAAAAGTTGCCGAGTGTGGCCAATTATTGCACAAACACTCAAGAGGCGCAAATAATTTTAATGGCTCGGGAAATTAGTTTAAAATGACACAAGATGAAAAAATATACGTTTTTGATGGTGAAAACAAAGACAAGAAACACCACAGACCCTTTTTTAGTCTTTCAATCAATGCAATGCTCATGTTGACAAAAATCCCTTGTAGTCCTCATTGAAGATAATCAAAAGTAACATTTGCTTTCAGCAAGGCTGCTATCAACAAGAAAGGATTCAATACTGGATCGCTAGTTGGTGGTACAAAAAACAACAACTTTGTGATGGAAATAAGTTTTGGATGGTTTCACTTGAAGAGGACAATTCAAGTTGACTTGGTTATTTCTCACCAGCCATACATGAATACTACTTTATATACAGGACATTATTTTTTATTTATCTATAAAACAGTGTTGTGGCCCAACATATCTTACAGGCCTGCTTCTGCTGTAGACTTAATCTGTAATGCCCTTCATGTGCTGCGTTGTTGACCAGTTTTTACTGTTGCCTCTATAAAAAGCTGCTTATTCAAGAATCGAGCCCTGACCTGGGGGCTTATGGGAAGGGAGGTGAGAGGGGATAAGGAGGTTTAGGAGTGTGTGAGTGATGCTGAGTGACACAGTGAGCTGCTCCATTCCAGCCAGCTAGTGCAAAGCAAGCAAGATACCCTTTTCCTTCATCTGGCGGTTCCCTCAACCCAGTGAACACTGGCTCTAAGATAAATACCCCTTACCTTCCTGTGTCACAAATAACCATTCTCAGTTGCATGTCCAATATGTACTCCTCCCAAATCCTGCTGCCTTTTATCCCAAGGAATTCGCAGAAAGAACTAGCTTTTCACTTGGGTGGGGAAATGGTGAGATTTTTTTTTTTTTTGCTCGCTCCAATATCCACTGAATATTGTGTTGCTGCTGCTATAATATTATCAGCACTACTGTGCACTCCAGTCACTAATCCATTTAGGGGCATAATGCTGAGGCCATGTAATGGAATATGGAGCAGCCATAGATTGTGGCTCTGTCCCTGGCAATACTTAACACTTTCATATTTTTAGTAAAAGGCCTCTTTTCCTGCCGAGTATTGAGGTCAAAAGTCAACTAAATGTTGACATCTCTTCACACAAAGTTACCCGGACTTAATTTTGCATGCAAATCGGCATAATCACATTAACCATCCTTAATTTTCCTTTTCTGACAATGCTTAATATCCCTCCAATGTCATGGGGGTCAACCGTGTTTTGGTTGCTTTTGTTGTACTTAAAGAGGGGGAGCCCGGCTCTCTGTGCTGACAGTCTTCATTAGTGATGGTAATTTATTTTACACTGAGAGAACAATGCGGCAGTCTGAATTACATGAAGATTACAATGCATATATGAGACTAATGGAGATGACACTGGAAGCCGTGACATCCTCTGGACATGAATGGACATACTGCATTAACAGACTATTTGACAAGGGTGGTAAAACAAACACTTATGCCACTCTCAATGGATCATTTCCATGAATAGTTGCTATTTTTAAAGCCTATGTTGAATTTCTATCTAACTAACTCAAACACAGCTTGTACGGTGAAGGGAGAGCCCATATTATATTAATGCATTCGGACAAAAAGTGTGCGCGTGTTTATTCATACGTGAGTTTCTCAATGGGCAAACAAAGCACGCGGATTGGCACGACTGGAGAGAGAGCCAGAGTTATTAATCACGCCTGGTGCAGGAATTCATTATGACGGGCATTAAGAAAAAGACGAAATATTGCAAATTAAATTTAGTTGTCAATTTACGAGCCTCAAATTCAAAGGGAGAATCAGAAGCTATGAGTGAAATAAGTAAAGCGTATGCAAATGAGGGGCCCTTACTTCTCCTTGAGAGAACAAGAGTGGGTTGTTTGAGGGGAGATCAAAGGATGTTTGTGCTGGATTTGTGTATTTGTGGTTGTGTAGTTTACCGCGTATGTGTCTCTGTGTGTACTTGGGAGTGTGCGTGAGTTGCAGACATGCACGAACTCCATCAGTTGCTTTCAGTCTGTGTTTACATTACTGTCTGCATGTATGTGGCTGTTGTGGCTGGAGAGATGCATCATACTGTGTTTATATATACATCCAAATAAAGCATGATGCATGATGGCAGGCTCAAGGTTAGGCATACCAGTTTTTGTTTATTCCCTCAAACTTCGGTAGAATGCTTTCAGAAAATTTTATGAAGAAAAACTATAAGAGGATTAAATCCAGAATTTTTATCGCTAATAGAAAATATTGTCATATTCACACATAAGAGCCTCACAGCTAAACTAAACTACTTCTCCCAAAATCACCCATTTGTTTTGTTCTCAAGATAAATGAGCCGGCTACACCTGATCTGTTCTCTTATTCATTTTGTCATTTATACACTCAAGGCACATTGCGATGTTTATTCAAGAACAGATTTAGTTTCTAAACTAGGCTTTTCCGTGACCCATAGCTGAGCAAAGTCAACCAAGGACAAACTGTTGTTCTTCCCTACCCCAACTCCAGAAGCTCAAACCTCCCCTCGCCCACAGCTTTTTTTTTCTATCCACGTACATTTTTTCACCGCAATCAACAGTGATCAGTGAACACAAAAAAACAAGCTAACGTCTAATTACACATTTCCAATCTCCCGATCCGCAGTCGATGTGCCGGAGAAATATAATGATTCTTTTTCATAAGCCAAACTAGTCTTTCCAAAAGCCTATTCATGATGTTGCGTATTTCCATATAAAAGGGGAGATGTCTGTCTGTGGGTAAGCAAAGAAAATAAAAAGGGGGGAAAAAGGAAAACCAGAAACTCGGCTTTTCTCTCGGATGATTCTTTTTCAGTGAGCAAGGAGAGGGGGTGATCAAATGTCGAGCCATTGTTTGCCACCACTTTAATTAATTCTGCTCGTTATCTCCGAGCACAGAAAAGACCCCGTTGGTTCAGAATGGAAATGGAGCAGAAGTGGTGAAGGAGGAAGGAGAAGGGAGAACAACAACAGGGAGGTGAGGAAGGGGAGGAAGAGAAGGAGGAATAACACAGATTGTACTCGTGAAAAAAAAAAAACACCTCTGAATTATCTATCCATCGGCAGATGTGATCGCACAGGTTATTTATGCAAGGTGGATTAATGCACAGCCAACAGCCCAAGTGAATATTGTGACTGACATCCAATTAAAGGAAAGAAAAAAAACAGTCTAGCGCATCAATAGAAAACCAACAGAAAATTAATTAGTGCTTGAAATTTTGCTGCATCATGTGAAAATAAACAAACAAATGCAAATTATGTATTTGTAAATTGAGGCAAGCGGTGCTAAAAAAACAACAACCTCAAAACAAAACAAAAAAAAATTGTATAAAGAAAGCTGGTACGCAAATTCTAAAAGCATAGAGACTAACTTTCATAGTCAAAATCAGCTTCGCTCTGAGGACTGCTTAGACCAGAATCTGTAAAGAACAGTAAACATAAGGGAAAATGGTTTCAAAAGGCTACAATGCAACAGAAAAGGCTAAGTAAACAAAAATATAAGATGTGCAAAATGATGAAAGCCCATGAAGTAACACACAAAGGCAATATTACATTCTTTTTTTGCTGTTTGTTTTTGCTTTACCAACCGTTTACCCTCAGGTTGGGTGGTTCCAAACTGCCGCACAGACATTATAAAGTAGCATTTGGAGATCTGACCAGAACTTCCCTTCTGCTACCAAACACCAGTCACAGGAGCAGATTGGTTGGCTAAGGGGATCAGTTTCTGCTGCTCCTGCTCAGAAACCCCCTTCTAGCCAAGCCCCATATCAACAGTCATATAGATCAGGGATAAGAAAATTGATTTGCTATCTCTAAGCTTCCGCAGGACCGATTGAGAGGACTGAGAAAGCAACAGAGAAGGGGAAAAACCAGCTTATGTTTGCTGGTGAAAACTAACTCTGAAAGGTTTCCTTTGTCTGTGGCTTGATGCTGAGGCATCGGGAGTGAGAGGTGTGGAAAAGTGACCGCATTCTTGGCTGACAGCTGTGGAGCCGGAGCTGATGGGGAGTCAGAGCTCTGAGGAGTGTGGTGACGGCTTTAAAATCTTATCTGCTCCAGAAGAGAAAGTCCACATCCAGCTGACGTTACGTCTGGGTAGACTCAGGTCTCCCCAACTGCTCAAGCAGAAAGCAGCCATCTGCGACAACGTTAAGTGGACATGTGGCTAAGAAATGCAGTTTGGTGGTATGTGGCCAACCTGCCTATCAAATGAAGGCAAAGAGATTTTGCAAAAGCTGGAAGCTGAAATTGGATCAATGGGATTTCTTTCAAATTCAGATAATTTGTTAAAATAAGTGTGGAGAAATGAAGAAAACTTTCTGTTCTGTTCTCCTCCCGAACCTCTGCTATTTTCTCTGTGATATAGTAAAAAGACTCCCAAAACCAAATGTAAATCTGTATTTTTCTTTCTAAATAAACAAGAAAAAATGTATGTCTCCCTTAAAGCTTGATTCTGCAAAATCCAACTTACAGAAATGGGTTTTAGTGGGTTTACCTTTCACAGATGTTTTAAAAGGAGAGGACGCCATGCCGGTGGCGCCAAACGAGTGCAGAGAGATGAAGACATTGAACATCCCCCTCTCCCTAATTGATTTGTGACAATGACTAATTAAAGCTAGCGGGTGGTGCTCTGATCCACTGTCTGCAAACGTCATTCATCACAGCGGGAAGGAGGTACAGGCCCGTCTGATTATGTTTATGTGTAAGTGTGTGTTTCCACGGAGCGGTGAGGGGGAGGGCACGGCTGTTACCATCGGTGCTGTAATCTGGAGAAACAAGTAGGCCGCCGATACGCGCAAGTGACTGGCTGCTGTCCGTGGGATTTGCAAGCGTGTGACGCTGTCTGTAAGAAAACATTTGATCCGAACATGCTTCACTGTGGAAGTCACTTTTTTTCTGACAGTTATGGGGGTGTAAAGTGCTATATGTGATGCTGTATTGATGGGTAAAAATAAAAGCAAACAGGGCTGGAGACAGAATAAAAAGAAAATATATCAGAGAGCTCTTGAGAGGTAAACCCAATTTACACGTTCTCTAATTTTTTTTTCTATTTTTGCCTGAATGACAATCATGTGAATTCATATAATCAAACTCATCGTGTGAGAATATGTTGATATATTTTTTCTATTTTTTTATTTACTGCTGGTTGGAGTCCTTGTGATGAAACAGTGTACCAGCTTTATAACTGCAATAGAAGGAAAAGTAGACAAAAAATGTTAAAAGGGAAAAAAAAGAAAACTAAGCACTTACAGCTAAAAGGGGAGGGATTGGTTCCAGATAGACAGTAGATATCCACTGACTTGTGCTGCTTCATTACTTTGGCCCCATTTGCCAATTAAACCCTAGGCACCAATGAAGATAATGAAAAAACAAGACACTCTGTACCCCGAGGAGTTATGGGATGTCACTGTGAGGCTGCCACATCACCTACAGGCTTTAAAGTGCAAACGCACACACTCACAGGCACGCACGTCTCTCAAACATGTTTCTTAGTGGAAGCCTAATCAAAAACATATTTTATGTTCCTCGGCACTAGGGGTCACTGAGCACACATTGCCGATGCGGCATATGCTCTGCTGGATTGGAGAGGCCTCGGATAACTGCACTGGGAGTATGCTCATTTGAACAATGGTCGCTATTAGCTGATGGGGATGTTCATAAATGCTCACCGGCCCACTTAATTGGGCTAAAACGTCCATTCAAATTAAATTCCCCGGGTGCGGAGATAACGACAGCACCCAGTTCTGCGGAACAACGGCGGGGCTGTCGAATGGAAACGCTTGTTATATATAAAGAGAGGTCTCAGCATGTATTGGTGAAACGTTACGTAAAAGGCAGCCAGAGATTGTAACTAGACTTTCTGTTATTTAAGGAAGGGAGAGGGATGGCTGAGGGCACGTTGAAAAGCATTGGAAGTAACAGGGACAAATAGCAAGAATGGCCATTATAAGACTGTCATTACAGGACTACTGATAGGGCTCTGAATACTGAGCTAGATAAAGAGGAGGACAGTAAAATGAACTTCCACATTTCTGTGTATAAGTGGGGTTTGTGTAGTTCCTTTCATTCTCGCATCTCTCCTCTCTGATGTAAAGGAGTCTGTTTTTTTTTCTTCTTTCTTCCAAAGACACAAACTCAAGGCAGCATGCCTGGGCTCCCAAAGAAGCTGAAGAGAAATGCTCTATTTTGAAATCCGAGCCTTTTGATGGAGCAGAGACCAGCCGTGGATGACAGATGGATGGCTGAAAGACAACTAGGATAGGAGACCGAAAGGCGGGAGGCAGAAAAAAAAGGAAAAGAAAAAGAGCGGAAACAAGACTGCGTGTGTTTATTCCACCTCTTGAGAATTTCCTTCTTTTTTTGCAGTTTGCTTGGGCAGGTTAAAACAATGCCATTTGAACTATAGCAAAAGTTCCTCAAAATGCAGGTTGTTGTCTAATGTCAAACTGTTGGAGGAGAGAAGACAATCTGACAATATCTTGTGATTCAATGCTACACCAGAAAGTGTACAATATATTCATGAAGCTTAGTTAAATGTAACGACCAGGGACTGCAATCAGATCAAGATTAATGTTTCCAAAACTGGCCAACAGACATGCTACCTGCAAATCCACAGGACTTTTTTACAAACCATGTTTACAAAACTTGGCTTGTAATTGGACAACGGAAACTTAACTCAATCAAGGACAGCACAAAAAACACAAAAAGCAAACTTGATTCCACTATGACTCAGACCAAAGAAAACAAACTGTAGATGCCACTGTTGCCAAATTGCAGGAGGCTCAGTAACAAAAAGACAGACCGAAAACGGATCCAAAAGGCAGGAGGAAGATGGCAGGCAAAGTTTAGCCGGAGAAGCCTCACAGAAAGCTTGCAGGATCGAATGTGCTTGGTTGCTAACACCAGACTTTAGCTCAGACGAAAATCAGAAGGAAAGTAAGAGGAAAAAATGGAGGCATGTAGAAACTGAGGAGAACAAAACAGGATTTGTTTCCAGTCGAACCAAAGAATTACTTTCTATTTGTTACTCATCAATGGTTAATTGTTACATGGGGGACATGGCAAACACAGAAATATGGCCTGAAGGAAGTTATGAAGGCACATCATGTCAAACAGATGATACAGGGGGCACTCCATGGACATCACAGCACATATAACACTTTAAAATCGCATCATTTTTAACAGTTCATCTCTGTGGCTGAGCACTTGTTTGTGCCAATGTAACAATCCGCAGCTACAAAACATGAAATTTATATGAGAAAACATAACTTCCCAATTATGTTCTGTTTTACAAGAGTAAGAGTGCAAGGCTTTCTCCGAAAATTCCTAATTTTGTGTCAAGAAGGAAAGTCTTCTACAGGTGTCTTTATTTGCCCAATGTAATACCAGATCTGTGGCCATTAACTGTATGTTCATAATTGGGTGGCTGTTAATTAACATCCTTTGCCAGTTTTTGAAATGTGCTTTCCATCCCAGTAGGTTCCAAAAATGAAAAGGATTTTAAAGTTCCCGCAAAACTACATTCTTTGGTTTACGTAGCTTCTAAGAATTGCTCTCATTTTTAGTAAAACATATAGCCTATGTACACTTACACCGATCAGGCATAACATTATGACCACCTGCCTAATACTGTGTTGGTCCCCCTTATGTGGGCAAAAGTGCTCTGAACCATTGGGCATGGACAAGAGGACCTCTCAGGGTGTCCTATGGGGTCTGGCACCAGGACGTTGGCAGTGGATCCTTTGGGTACTCTGGCTTGTACAGTGGGGCCTCTGTCAATCCAACTTGTTCCACTGCATCCTGTTAATGCTTGATCAGAATGAGGTCTAGGAAGTTTGGAGGTCAAATCAACATCTTGGGCCATTGTCATGTTCCTCAACATGTTCCTGAT
Source organism: Chromis chromis (assembly GCA_900302755.1). Classification (NCBI taxonomy): domain Eukaryota; kingdom Metazoa; phylum Chordata; class Actinopteri; family Pomacentridae; genus Chromis; species Chromis chromis. Next base: position 28,000 of record OMNN01096521.1, read on the forward strand.
TGTCTGATGTTTTTGCCATGTGGTGGGGTGCATTTTCCTGCGGGGGTAGGCCAGTGACACTTGGGATTTCCATTTGCATGAGG
>OMNN01096522.1:4244-17036 GCA_900302755.1 Chromis chromis
GTTCTGCAATTATAACGTCATTCATCTGTGATTTCTTTTTTTTTTTTTTTAAGATTTATTTTTGGCCTTTTATGCCTTTATTAGATAGGACAGTGGATAGAGTCGGAAACGGGAGAGAGTGGGGAAGGACATAACGCCCGAGGTCGGAATCGAACCCGGGACAGCCGCTACGCCTTAGCACTTGGGTCACGCCACATAACCGTTAGGCTATCGGGGCGCCCCTGACATCTTATTTTTTATCTTGTTTTATCCTTTTATGTTCTTTTTAAGTCAAAAACTAATTTCCTTGTGATGGACAGTAAAGCTTTTCTAATTCTGATTCATCTCCTCAGATTGCAATTTAGTTGACTTAATTTCACAATTCATTTTAATGAATTATGTAGAATTATTTTTGGGAATATATAAAATTCCTCTTTTGACCAAAACCACCGAAACCCAACTCGGCGCTATGATCAATAGCATCTTTGATTTGGAATCGGCAAAGCCTCATTGAAGTGAATCTGTGACGAGACAAAGGCAAAGCAAAGAGAGAAAGTGGCAGAGAGCACGGTGCCACGACCCGGAGGTCATTGGCAGTAGATAATCTGGTATGAGAACAACTGATAGCCTGTCAGTAATGATGGGGCCTAATGCCGGAGAAGAAAAAAGGAGGGGAGCCGCAGAAGAAAGAAAGAAACCTACTGAGAACTCCCCTATGTTTTTTGTCATCTGTGTGCCAAATTAGGGGGAGAGGAAGAGTGGGGGGGGGAGGAGAACGAAAGAGAGAGTGCAGATGGACCACACCGACTGACTGGTTGGGACTAATGTGGACGTTTTCTCTCCAGGGTCAGATATTTACTCTTAATTAGCTGGAGGAATGCGACGCATGAGAGCGGAACAGATACGTTACCGTTTTGGCCGGAATTTCCTCTCCTTCCGTGGCATGTGCTGCTTTAACCTGATTAGGTATGGCACTTATCAGAGGAGATGAAAGCGCTCGGGAGATGGGTGATGCATTGCTGGACACCCCTGCCTCTGCTCCCACTTCACCCCCATTTCCACCACGACCCTCCCCGTGGTCATTACTGGCTGTTCCATGTGTCACAGGGGGGGAACTTTGGCTCTGTGATTTACAGCGAGGCCCGACACCGTGCCCTCGGCGTGGCACTTGTTGTGGGATCAGATCAAAAGGGAAGTTTTTGGGAATAAACAAGCGGGGGAGACTTTCTATAAAAATGATCTTTATTGAGGGAACTTAAAATGAGATAAACAAGTTTTACAAGGTGGAGAGAAGGGGGCAGGAAGCGAGACCTTTTCCAGTGTAGCGAACCTGGCTGCAGCAAGTCAAAGCAGATTTCGCGGTTGCACTCGAGCGCACAGAAAAGCTTGTGGCACTGGTAGGCCTAACTTCTTACTAATGATGGATTAGAAGGCTTTAAATGGCAGATGAGGCTAGTTGGTATTGGCAGGCTTGGTGTGGTATAGCTTTCATCTGGCACATTTGTGGTTTCCTTGAGGAACGGGGCAATCCCACGTTCAGGCTGTGGGCTGGCGTAGTTTTTTTTCCCTGCATTAATCATGTTTGAATCTATTTGATCTGAAGTCGCTCCGAGGTGTTTGTCGGTGGGACGCAACAAATATTTCCCTCGCTGGTGGTGGCGAGTATCTACATGTCATGATGGCCTGCTTTTATTTGACCATGTTTTTTTATATAGGGCTTTGAGATTTATACGACCGCCTTTAATTTGTTTGCGGTGCTCGCAACATGAAAAGACCAGTTTCTAAAAGCAACAGGTTTAATTTTAGATTATTTTCTACCAAATAAAAGCTCATTCTCTCTACCTCACGTACATTAAAGGCCAGAAGGTGGAGTTAAGAGTTACAGATGTTGATAACGGATTGATGTAAACACAGAAGCATTGTGCCAAAAGGGAGATATACCGTCTTAGAAAGATCATTTATTGTAGATGGGACCTTAATGGAATTGTTCTATCTGATCTGTTTGTCCAAAATGTTCTGTATCGAACCCGAACTGTGCTCTCAAACTGTGATCAGCGGCTATAACCAGAGTTCAATGCTCTGCCTTCAGGCTCACGCTATAGACTAACTAAGATTCGGAGCAATCGTTACTAAAACTCGGTTGTTTCCGGTGCAATCGGATCATTAAATGGTCACGTAGGAAACTTGTGAAGTTTGAAATTCTTCTTCCATCATGTAAGATCTGAATGTGTTTTTGAAATGTATTTATTAAGTCAAGCTGACACTGAACCGGAGTGGAACTATGTACTTAATAGACTACTACAAAAACAATATGGTAAATGGTCTGCACTTATATAGCGCCTTTTTCTACCTTAGCGGTACCCAAAGCGCTTTACAATGTGTTTCTCATTCACCCATTCACACACACATGGCGACAGAGCTTCCATGCAAGGCACTAATCTGCCACTGGGAGCAACTTGGGGTTCAATGTCTTGCCCAAGGACACTTCGGCATGTGGGGGGGACCGGGGATCGAACCGCCAACCTTGCCACCAGTGGACAACCTGCTCTACCACCTGAGCCACAGATACCCTTAATATGTAAACACAAACCTTTTACCATTAACAGGTAAGTTTAGACACCAAAAGTAACATTAATTTCCAATTAAGCTAGTAGCAGGTAAGCATATGACAATAAACTGGTCCTACGAGCATTAAGATTATACCATCTAACTAAAACATTACTCAAAAGTCATTGATACCAATCGGTTAGCATGTAAAAAACATAAAACACTTACAGCCATTGCTTTCTGTAGGATTCAGACGAAGGACTGCCATGGATTCACCAGCGAAATAATAAAGCCTTGACTGTTTACAGGTGTTCGCTTTACTTCCTACTTCCTGTTACACATTTTCTGTCCTTTCAGCCTTTCAAAGTAAAAGCTCAACAAACTTTCCTGAAATAACAATACAGTTATAAGTCCCTCTCTGTCCATTTTTCAAAATAAAATAATCCCTCGCTCCCTTAAAATTACTGAAAATGTGACTCTACAGTGTTGTCTCCTCTAGAATATGTGGCTCTATCAGGAATCTGCCTCTTTCTGGACCCAACACTCTGCAGCTTGTTTAGTTTTAATTATCAGAAGGCCCGTCTTACCAGGGTGCCGTCATAACTGGAGGTCCCAGGACTCCTTATTTTGTTCATGATATGTCTTCTAGCATTTAAAAAACACCATATGGACATGTTAACAAAGCAAAACAAAACACAAACAAATTTTTAGTGGAGAGCATTTTTTGAATTTGGTGTTTCATTGTATGACATGAAGTTGAGTAGATGAATTCCTCCCTCACCCTAACCTTTACTATTTTGCGTGTTATTTTAAGGTATAAAATGACTCTTGAAAGCCTTAAAATAGGCATGACTTGTGAACTGTGCCTGAAGTGGTGCAGTATTTATTTGCAATTCCATGATATCACTGGGCTGTACTCACTACCAAGAACAGCTCTAACAAAACAACGATTTGTCCAAAATAATGCGGACGCAGCTTCTGCAAAGACCTGACAGATGAAACTTGGTGCCCAGGAGATAAATCCTAACGACTTCATTTTGCACCAGCAGAAGGTCAACAGTTTCACTTACCCTGTAGAATGCTGCTACATCTGTAAGATGGATTGACACACAGTTTGTAGAGACAGTCTAATGATCTTCTGACTTTTCCTCTTGCACCACGAGGAGCTTGACATTTGGTGGTTTGAGTGAACTACTACTGGATGGATTGCCATGAAATTTTGTACAGACGTTCGTTTCGTTCTTCAACAGGAACTGCTGCTTTAGTGATACTGTAACTTTACATTTAGCATCATTATGGTTCCTTTGTACGGCCAAATATATGCTCTAAACAAAGATGGTTGATGTGGTTAATAATATACCTGCTTAACATCAGCATGGTGATATTCACCCTAAATGCAGCTTCACAGAGCCTCTAGAGCAGGGGTGCCCAATCCTGGTCCTCGAGGGCCCCTATCTTGCATGTTTTAGATGCTTCCCTCTTCCAACACACCTGATTCAAATGATCAGGATCGTTATCAGGCTTCTCTATAGCTTGATGATGAGCTGATCATTTGAATCAGGTGGAAGAGGGAAGCATCTAAAACATGCTGGATAGTGGCCCTCGAGGACCAGGGTTGGGCACCCCTGCTCTAGTGCAGTGGTTCTCAACTGGTCCAGCCTCAGGACCCACTATGTCTCTATTAAAAACAGTCGCGACCCAAATTTTTGAAGTTTGCTGTTCCTGTTAAGAAATTTGGCATGTAAGTTTATCTGGGTGTAGTCTCAACACATTTTGATACAGCTTGGGAAAATGTTGGCTTATTTTTTGCTCATTTTGGTACATTGGTACAAGTTCTGGTCATATTCTGTCCCATTCTGACAGATTCTAAGCACATGTTGGTTTATTTTTGGCACGTTTTAGCATAAATGTCTCCAATAAGCTGGCAGAGCCACATCTAGAGGTTAATAGTGGACAACTACTGGTGTCACCACCACTAAATATCCTGCTATTGAAAGCAAACTGTGTCATAAGAAACACATCCTTTAAAATAAAAGACTTTATAACACTACTTTTTTGGGGGGGACATGCTTCTGCGACCCTCTAAAAATGGCTTCGGGATCCACTTTTGGGTCCCGACCCACCAGTTGAGAACCACTGCTCTAGTGTGTGTGTAATATAACTATTCAAGTTTTATTAATCAGTCCTTTAATGTCTAAATATGAATATCATTTCTGAAAATTGCATAAAACATTTGTGCATGTGTATTTTTGCACACATACAGTACAGACACACAGGTCTTCATGTGTGTGTGTGGAGGACAGAAATGTGTTAACCGTCATGCAGAGGAAGGAGCTGCTGGTCTTCTTATTGATGGGCTCCTGAATCCAGGCCGAACATATATTTTTCAGAAAACCTCAACACAAACAAAATCAATCACGAGCTGTCACCCAAACTACCACTGAAGTGGAACCGCATGATTACACGCTTTCCTTATCAGTGTAAATACGTAACCTAACTTTAAAAAAGAAATAGAGGTCATTAATATTCCCTCTACACTAAATGGCGTTACTCTTCCTTCTCTGGTCGTATATTTCCGAACGGGGAATGATGTCAGGTTTTACCATTACTGCCATATGCCATATGAGAGCTATCACTTCTGAATGAGAGACCTACCTCTGCTTGTAGCCAGCGGCACATCTGCGCACCTTCTGTGGTGGGCTCTGCCTGTGGTGGGCTTTACTTAAGTGTGTGTGTGTGTGTGTGTGTGTGTGTGTGTGTGTGTGTGTGTGTGTGTGTGTGTGTGTGTGTGTATATGAAAGGCAGCGAGTTTGTGCTTTAACAAACGGGCAGAGACAGATGCTTGACAGAACAGATTTGGACCCTGAGGCCAAAACAAGCCAGCTAAGGATGAAGCGCGCACACACACACATGAACAGACTGATTTTATAGCTATGCAAATGAAAATCTTTGCAGGCCTCTTACAGCGCCACTCTCCTAGAAGTATGCTTCAGTTATTAAAGTTTAAAAGCAAAATGAAGTTTGTGAACGTCTGCAGGGTCAACACGGGGCTATAATTTAGCTTTGTTTGTATACTGTATCCAAGTAACAGAAAAAAAATAATTTTTGCTAGTCTAGTAAAATTGCTATTGACTTCTTAAATGTCTGCATAAGATTTGTCACAGATCTTCTCGATATGAGTGATTTTTGTCAACCAACATCCTGTTGAATCAACAAGTAAAACCCACCAAGACAAAGTTTATTGATTGCAGTGAACCAACAAGACTGCAAGGAGAAACACACACACACCTACATCTTGGCCTGTCTTTATTTCATACAGGGAATTATAGTAAATAACAGTAGAGAAAAAATCCAGGGTTTTATTAGTGTAAAATCTCACTAATAAATGAAGGAATGTGTGTGTTTGTCTGTCTGTTCTTCTCATATCTCGACAACTGTACATCCAATTTACTTCAAACTTGGTAGGTGTGTTGCTTGGTATTTAATGAAGTGTTGTCTTGCATTTCAAGTAAATCCAATAAATGCTGGCTAATTTGCAGGTCTTTTGGTGTCCTCAGCAGGCTTTTGGCAGACTGGCGGAGCCTAAGTCAACCCTGCTGTTAGGCAACATCATCAATGGCAAATATACAAGTTTTCTGCTCTGTTTGAAATAAAATCTGGATGCCAAAACGGGTATTAAATACATAAAATGAGCCTTAAGTGAGGGTTGAAAGTTCATTCTTAATGTGCAGTAGTGATATGCAAATTACGCACTCACACAATCCTGATGCTCACCTGTGTTGAACCTACTGTAACCTGTAACTTCAGGGACACATGATGCATAAAGTATTGAATCCAGAGAAGCCCTGATATTTAGCTGCAGGCAGAGAGATTTGGACAGACAGAATGAGACAGAGAGGAAGCAAAACACCAGCAGAGAGAAAAATCAAATGTACATCCAGACATTCCAACGCAAAACAGCCGACAAGCCAACACACATTCTGTAGAGTGAAGGCCTGATTCATGCCAGTTTCTCCATCACACTCTGCAGAGGTCACGAGTGTCTTCACACACAGACGCTCACACTGATCTGTATCTGCAGATTTATCACAAACTCTTTTGCTATTCTGAAAATGTTCTTGTGCTTTTAATTAAGTAAAACCAGTTCTCAGTTCAGCTGAGTTCAAGTTGGAGCCTCACATAAGCAGAATCAGGTAATTAGCCAACATGTTTAGTCAGCTCATAATGGTGGACAGAACCTTTTTTCACCCATATTAAATGTGTTCAGATAACTAACACAAATTTTTACAGGATTACAAGGTTCATTAGCTTCATTACGTGACTGCAACATCTGACAGTGCCATTAACTAACCATCTAATTTTGTCTAATGGAGTCTCAGTGACTGTGTGGGTGGCATTAGGTTTAAAAAACCTGCACCTCAAATCAACATGACTCCATTTAAAACAACAGAATTGCAGATTGAGGTCAGTTCATTTAACCTTTTTCTGCTGCAGCTGTTTTGGGCCAAGCAGATAATTTCTACCTGATTTTAAGTTGCTCTATTTAATGCTAACAACTTCTAAAATACATTTCACAGTGCTACAGTTACTGACAAAAGCATAAATTACTGGATTTATTTATCTGCTGGAAATATAGGGTGATTATTTAGGGAGAGGAAAACAAGCTAAAACCAATTTTTAATTCAGTTAACCATTTTAATGACATGTACAGGTTGCTGTTATGACAGTAAACTATTCTTTGCTGATGACAGAAGTTTCTAAATGCCTTTAAATGGTCTTTAATGTCCATGTGGTGCACTTAGTTTCTATAAAAATGCACAATACTGGTGGTGGAGCTATGTGAGGTGAAGATATTTTTATTATTTCAAGACATCAGTCGCAGAATTTATCTTCTAATTTCATCTGTAGCTTATAAGTTGCTAATAATATTTGAGAGCTGCATTTATGTGAGAAAATCCTCAGTAAACGCCTTGTTTTTCATGTGGATTTTCTGTCAGTGGATCCTCCTCATGAAAGAGCTCTTGTTAAATAACCAGCTGACTTGCACCAAGGACCATAACAAGAAGTTGTGGCTGACTGGAGTCTGCATGTTCCTGTTCTGTTAGTGTGTCAGTGTTTAACTCATCAACTACAGCTGTCCATAGGCCGGAGCTTCAAGTATCCAGAACCACTTCTTTTGCTGAGACCAGTGGATGAACTTTGTGGTACCACTTTCTGGTGTGACTGCAGACACATAAAGGTCAGGTTGGAGATGAACTGGGGTCTTGGAAAGCGTCTCAGCAGCAGGTGGTGAAGCCAAACAGCTGCACTAAAGTCTGACTTTCCAGCAGCCTTCAGTCTGTACAGGAAGCTACAGAAACACTCACATCCTGCGAGATCTGATTCTAATTTAATAAAATGTCATCAGACTCAGATATCAGTTCTAAGTGGGCAGCCTATTAAAAACTTATACAAGCAATACTGTGATGTCTGTTCATGGTTCAACCTCCAGGTTACATTAATTTACATACTGAATAAATGAAGTCAAAATCCTAAGTAGTTAAATACACAGGAAACAATAAGAAAACAGCTGTCATTTTAAAAAGTTGTCTTGATGCAGAAAAGATCAGGTGGTGTTCCATGAAAACATTCCCCAGACGTCTGCAGGACAATTGCAGAATGTTCCCCAAATGTTCTCTGGATGTTCACAGAACATTTCCCTGATGTTAAGACTGGCAGTTCTTGGGACATGTTGTCTAAACCTACAGTCTTCTTGGTGTCCATCACATGCTGTTCCATCTGAGCATTTGCCAGCTGTTACACCTGTCAGATGGTGTTTTAGACCATAGATATTTAAAGGTATGATCAAGTTGCACTAATATTAGCCATTAGGGTAGAAATATTGATTACAACTACGTTTTCCCGGTGTGGTGTGTGGTAGCTACCAAGCAAAGGAACCATCACCCTGAGACTGTAGTTTCGTGAAACATTACCCAGACTATATTTTTACCCAAAAGCAAACGTCAAGAGAAAATGACAGTCAGGGAACGTTCTTTAAGGATGTGTAGTGAACATTTGCAGAACATTTCCTTGACAAGCTGATGAAAACAGCTCCTACATTCATTTGTTGTCTTCATTCACCTGCTGACAGGGCAGGACTTCACATCTGTACACAGGTTATTTTCTTTTAAAAACATCCCACTTACTAGAAGTTTTAGTGTTCTGAAATACTTGAGAATTAAATCAGTCTCTTGGTAATACACAACAGACTAGAATCTTAATATATTGTCTGCAGTTTATGATGTGTAATCTGGACGTATTCAGCCTCTCTGACTGATGAACGACACCATCACACACGACATGTATCTGTTAACAGAATAAACCTTTAAAATCAGGCAAATTAAATCAAAATCTGTCCAGTTTAACAAAAATGACAGGTTTTTATGAAGTGTCAAATTGTTGAGCCAATATTTAAACCAATCCTCTGTTAGATCAGGTCAATCAATCAATCAGTCAACTTTAATTTGTAAAGCGCTTAATTTCTCGGGCACACCTGGTTCTACCATCTCACACAGATTTTTATTCTTTACTGTGGAAAGACAGAAGAAGGGTTTGGAGGGGGAGGAAAACAGGAGGGAGATAGACGGGTGTAAAGAGGTGAAGGAATAAAGATGAAATTTTAGTTGGAGCATCTTTGAAAGACGTTTAAACCTTTACAGTTACTAGTTTTTACTGACTGTGTGTTAAATCCAGTGGATGTAGAGTACCACATCTCCTCCTCTGTGTCGTTCCTCCTTCACCTTTCCTTCGCTGCCACGTGTGGACAATCTGTTTCTCATCATGTTATGATCTGGAAGAGCTTCACCAAGTTCTTGTTGGTTTAAACCAGCAGGTGTTCAAAATAAATACAGTGCCATTGTTAGCGCTTTGGTGCTGTTGTGAAAGTTGTGTCTCACCAAACCTGTAGAAACACGCTACTAGCTTGTTATTAGCAGATGCTGCCAAAATCAGCCAAATGGCACAATAATCCTCTGAATAGCTCAAAGGTAGAAATGATCCACACTTACACTGTATTTTAGTTGCTGTCCGTCACAAAAACACACAAAAATGTTCTTTACTGTAAACAGTTGGATATTGATGTCTTTGTGTATTTTGCATATCGGCAGGTTTAGATCACTTCTGTGTACATCAGTATTTCCTATTATCAGATTTTTTAAATAATAAATAAAGTTCAAATAATAAAGTTTTGGCATTGCATTTATATGTATTTATCTGGGGCAGTAGTGGCGCAACGGTTAAGGTCCTGGCTACTGTTCAGAAGGTCAGAGGATCAAACCCCAATGCTGCCATTGTTGGGCCTTTGAGCAAGGCCTTTAACTCTTCCTGCTCCAGGGGCGCCATACCATGGCTGACCCTGCGCTCTGACCCCAACTGGGATATGCAGAAAACAACATTGCACATTGCTGTAAAAATGTATTCGTGACAATAAAGGTTTCTTCTTCTTTTTCTAAAGTATTGTAATTAGGTACATTTACTCAAGTACTGTACTTAAGTACAAGTTTGAGATACTTGTATTTCAATTTTCTGCTACTTTATACTATTAGACATATTGTACTTTCTACACTGCTATATTTATCTGGCAGCTTTAGTTACTTTTAAGATGAAGATTTTACACAGTTGATAATATAAGCTTTTACTATACGAAACATTCTTAAAGATTAAAGCAGCGGTTTACAACATTTTGGGCTTCTGACATCTTACAAAAAGCAGTATCAGATGTCTACAAGTTGTTAGCAGCTCCACCAAAGTGTGATTTTTTTCCTTTAAACTTCTTTCCTTTAAATGATGCAATATACAAAAAGAGATTAAAGGAAAAGTCCAAAAGCTGAAAACAGGTTTGTGGATCTTTCCTTCTCTCATTAGTTATCTGTCGACCCCTCAGATGTAGGCTGTCTGACTGCATATAAAGTAGTTCATATTGCAGCAGCTACAACAGCAACATGCTGCTGACGCACTAATGCTTCACTAATAATAATGTAATTATGTCCCATTTATTACCATATGAGTCAGAGGGGCCAAACTAGTGCTTTATTGCTTTAACTATATTTTGCTGCTTATATACTTTTACCTAAGGTGGGATTGTTCATGCACAACTTTTACTTATAATGATGTATTTTTACAGAGTGGTACTTTTACTTATATAAAGGATCTGTATGTCCATCACCACTGCTAAAAAAAATATATAAATAAATAAAACTATGTGTAGTTGATCTTTGACTTGATTAAACTGCTAAAACTGTTGTAGGATGTTCTACTAAGTCGATACAAATGTAAAAGGGTCGGATTTATTCACATATTGTGCATTTTTAATTAAAGTAAAATTTAAGTTAAGTTAAAAAAAAAAAGTAAAACGTAAATGTATGTATCAATTTGTCCAACTTTCATAATTTTGTCTAGCCTGAGCATTTTAAACTCTGACTGTGCCATGTGAATCTCCAATCCTTTCATTCCTCCTTCTCTCCCTCCGCCCCTCTCCGTCACTACCGTCCCCGCCTGATGACGTACCTCCGCGGTGTTTACTATGGCGGCTGTCTTCTAATTGAAAGAAAAATGCGGGTTCTATAACTGCAAGAACGAGAAGAGTTTTTCCAAGAAAGTCGGGATATATTGCATTTTAAGAATGACCAACAGAACATCGTACTTTTATGACCCAGACGTGGGCAACTTTCATTACGGTGAGTTTGGTTGTCCAAACGAACAGGCCTACAAAGGGAGCTGCTGCTAATGGAGGCTAGCTACATGCTAACAACTGCAAGGATGTGTTTTATTTTTACATGTACTTTGAAGCATATCACGCTTTGTGGGTGCATTTAGAGACTTGTTGTGATCATTTTGACTGACGTACTTTCATAGCTAATGCAACTTGTCAGTATATTCCAAAGCATTGGTCTTTGCTGACTGCCTAGCTTGTTGCTATAACGTTAATGCTGGTAACGTTTATGACAGTCATTCTCATCGTTATGTTCGATATTTGCCTGTTTTGGCACATTAACGAAATGTCTAAGTAGTTTTTGCAGTCTCTTCAGTGGGCTGACATGGAATTTAGTGTAATTGTAGCAAGGTAAAGTAAAAATAATATCACTCCACACCTAATGTCATTTTCTGACAGTGCACCGTGTCAATTCAAAGTGAAACGCTGCTCTAATAAAGTATCTAAAGCAGCAGAGCTAAAGACTTCAGAAATTGGAAGCAGCATGCACACGCTTAATACGTTTGTTTCCTGCAAATTACGTAATATGGATTATTGTCTGAGAGGGGAGAATCATATTTCACTTACATACTGCATATTATGTAAAGCATTCTTAGTCTACTCTACATATTTTTTTGTATTTTAGTTTGTGTAATCTTTTTGTCATAATTGTAAGAAGTTAGGGCTGAACAATTGAAATCACAGTTTCAAATGGTGCAATTACCAAATTGCAGAGGCAGTAATTTAGTATAGAGGTGTGGCGATTTAATAATGAGACCAATATTGTAATTTAGTTTTAGTTATTCCAAGTAGATTTAAGCTTTCAGGGGTTGTTTATGCTGCCTGTTGATCAACACATACTACATGGTTCAGACATGCTGTAGTTCAACTGACATATGCTACACTTGCATAATAATAATAAAGCATTGGTTTTATATAGTGCTTTTCGAGACACTCAAAGACGCTTTACATTGCATTATTCATTCACTCCATACTCGATGGTGGTAAGCTACGTATGTAGTCACAGGTGCCCTGGGGTAGACTGACGGAAGCCAGGCTGCCAATCTGCACCATCAGCCCCTCTGACCACCACCAACCACTCACTTTCACACTGCATTCACCCAGGCTTCCTGGCGTTCCCTCACGGTCTCCCATCCAGGTACTGACCAGGCCCTGCCTCGCTTAGCTTCCGAGATCTGAAGGGATTGGGCATCCACAAGGCGGTATGGCCATAATGGCCATAATTATGCTGCATGTCTTGTCCAGGTTTAAACTGTTGTGTCTGTGGTTTTACAAACTGATCCTCCTTGTGCGACAGACTTATTCTTGATGGTATTTCATGTGGTAAGGCTCCATCACATGTTTTAAAATGAATAGACACTGAAATTGGTGCAATCATGAAAAAACAGAAAAATAGCAAATAGATAGTTTTATCAAAGTGTTCAGCCCTTTCACAAATCCAACCTTGTTATTCTGGTAGTGGTATGTTAACCATGAATGAAATGTAGTACTGGTTCTTTATCTGTCAAATAGATGTT
>OMNN01096523.1:3416-16330 GCA_900302755.1 Chromis chromis
TTTTGCAGCACTCAAGAACCACTTGCAATGCATTATATATAAAGGATTTGTATCTTCAGTTTGACTTAGAGGTTTGCTCATCTTTCTCACCCCTGACCTTTTCCATGCTGTTACGGTTAACACATTCATTCTCTTATTGCTCGCCACTGTGTAAATCTGACACCGGAGAACTGAATGTCTAGGACAACAGAGCAGCTGTTGAACGAGGGAGCCTCCTTCACTTTTATCACCTGGGGCTACAAAACATTTTTTTCAAGGCAGGTATTTGTGTGAGTCAGTCGGTGAGTCACGATGAGCTGACAATTACAAATATGACACACAAACACCCACCCACGGGACCAAGGAGTAACCAGAAAGTCAAAACACTAAATCCATCACTGAGAGATCATAGCGCTTTAATCTGCAGAGGATTACAGGGGATTAAAGAAGAAATAACTCAGCAAGAACTCCTTGAGAAATTCAAAGTAATGTTGTAGACTGTAGGTTTAGGTGGCAAAACCCACAAAGACACATTTCATTGACAGTTGGGCAACTTTGAAACATAAATCAAATTAAATAACAGTATGGATGTTATTTTTTCCCACACATAGAGGCTTCAGTCATCAGATTCACTGAATCAGTCAGTGGTTTTGCAGACTTACAATATAGCACACACACAAAAACAATTGTATAAGATGTTTTCTATGAATTGTTTCACAATAATAAAACTACCTATTGAAAATAATCAGATTACCATAATAATAGGCATAATGTGATAAAATGGTCCTCTGTGTTGTAATTTTACACTTTTTTAACTTGATTTCTTTCAGATTTCATGTGGCTGCACTACTTTGGCAGCACTACTTTGTTACAGTTTTACCAGACATTTAGTTCTCCAGTGTCAGATTTGCACAGTGGCAAGTGATATCTGCAACAGCTAAGATGATTTTCTACCTTTCATCTTTTCAAACTGCGACCATTTTCCCTCTGTAGTCTGTTCCAAACAATGTGTGTGTTGTTTTTAATGCATGAAAATGCTAAATACTCATGCCAGACTCATTCTTCCTTATGGTGTCACATGGGCCACATATGTGCAGAGTCAAAGCTAGAGAACACGAGGCTGCATGCTGTAATGTTTAGTCGGGGCTTCATTTGTTTCATTAGCAGCCTGTGTTTGTGTTTTTTGTAAATTGCTAACAGTTACATTAGCCCAAATTAGAGTTGTGTAAATCTCACAAAAAGGCATCAGTGCATAACCACCATGTGGATAAGAGTCAAAAACAACAAGACTAATTCTCAAGCATCACCAAAAAGCAGCTGTTAGCATGTGTGCTTTATGTGCGTCTGTCAGAACTAAAATGAGCAAAATGATTTTTATCCTTTCACAGGCATTAATAACAAAGCAGCTGTGAAATGATCAACACACCCCAGAATGACTCTGTATTGTTTAAAAAAAGTCACGAGTACAGAGGCAGAGAGCTCAGCCAGGAGCATCATGTTCAGACTGCAAGCAGGAGGACAGCACAGATCATATAGACCTTCAATACGTGTTCTAAATCAGATACAGGTCTGATTTTTTGGAGTGCAACCCCACTCTTCATGTGACTCCACATTTGTCACAATCCCGTGCTGCTGGAGTTACTCTGTGGTTACAAACATGACAGACAGTGTGTAATGAAGCACAGCCAGACCATTCTACACAGCACTGTGCCGGTGACAGAGAGCGGTCTGGCTATGCAAAACTACATACATGCTGACATGAGTGACCTCCATGTTTACTTCCATTCCAAGGTGTGCTACTTGTATTATCTTTGGTGTATGGTCTGCACTTACGTATATACTGCTTTTCTGTGTGCTTTACTAGTGTTTCTCATTCACCCATTTAAACACATACCCATGATGGTAGTTCTGCATTCAGGAACCACTTTGGGTTCAGCGTCTTGCCAAAGGATACTTTGGCCTTTTGTGGAGGGGCTGCCGTCCCTTTAACCACCTGAGCCACAGCCACCTTTGTTACTGTTACTTTGTTACTTTCGTACATGTGGGTGAGTTCAAAACATTGGATGTGAGCAAAAAATATGCATTCAGCACTAAGGCTTGCAGTGTGAACGCATATTTATTGCTCACATCCAATCCGTAACAAAATATGGCAAAACAGTTGTATTCACTGCAGCTGTCTATTGTGACTGTGCAGCAGGTCTCCATTCACTTGCAGTATATGCAAATAGCTGTGACCTGAAGCAAACGTTTTACACTTCAAGTCTATTTTAACTACATTCTTTCAGTGTATGCACATACCTACAGGCTCCCACACAGCATTTTTGTGAACATACCTGGTTTACACACTGATGGAACTGCTGCTGCTATAAGGTCGCCTGATGCAACGTGTACACTTCATGTGCCCAGAAGTACAGGGATGCTACTTAGATGCTAACAATCTAAGTATGCGAGCTCAATATCAACAATCCCTCTCAGAATCCACCTATTGCACAATTGCGCAAAATTGAGCACACTGCAGCTTATCAACTGTTCAGTCTCATCTGTTTTGCACTTTGGCAGATTGGAATTCATAAGAGAATTACAACTGTTAAGTAAACATCTGATAAGGTCAGAAATTTTAAAAAAAAATGTGCTATCCTGCTATCATGACATCAGACTGATATACTGAGTATTTGCCTGAAGCATCAGGGGAGTGAAGAGATAACTGTAGCGCCCCCCACAATTCCTCTTAGCTATGTTTGTGATCTGAATGATGAGCCTTGGGCATGAATTAATTAAAGTGCAATGAGATGCTTTTGTCAACATAAACTGTAAACAGGAGACAAACATCTGAAAAAGTAATTTACATATAAAAGGAAAAGGGACCTTAAAAAGTCTGTTCAAAGCTCCTATTTTCACATACAGATTAGTTTATTTAACAAGCCAATAACTGACATAAACATACAACAACCCACTACACTAGACGTTTATATTAACACAGGTTAATTCAGGAAAATAATCATAATTCATCAGCTTTGAACCACAGGGCCTAAAGAAAATATGAGATCCGTCCATCCAAGTTACTGTTGTTGTTACTGGCACAGATGTCTAAATACAAAGTGTTATGTGTGTTTGCACGTTTCTAAATGTTTATAATGTGTGTTTTTGCGTCAAACTAAACCGATGTCTCAGAAGATGAAATCAGTTACATGTGTTTTTGATCGAGCATTGCAGCAAAGTAAATAACATTGATCTGAAGGTTTCAATTCAATCAATCAATCAATTTAACCTTTATTGATCCCCTTGGGGAAATTCCTTCTCTGCATTTGACCCATCCTATTCAAAGTTAACCTTAACTATACATACTAGGAGCAGTGGGCTGCCGTGGTGCAGCGCCTGGGAGCAGTCGGGGGTTAAGGGCCTTGCTGAAGGGCCCACAGTGGTGGTGACTGGGACAAGCGGTCGATCTCACCTTCCCACCTCAACCTCTCGCCAGTCCGGGGACTCGAACCGGCGACCTACCGCTTCACAAACCACTAGGCTACCACTGCTGTTTATGATGATTAAAAGACTCTCCATGATATAAATCACGTTTGTGGACAATTCCCAAGTCCAGCATTGTTGCAATATTGTAGCCACAGTGCAGAAGTTCTCAAACTCCTGACGTAGTTGTTGTATTAATTAGGATTTTCTGTTCTCAATCAGGTGGCTGAGGCTGTTGCCTTCCTACTCAAACTTTAACACTTTTCCTTTACAGCTTCCTGTTCCCATATGTAATGCCAGCCCTGTTTGCCACCGGTGAACACTAAAAAAAATGGTTATCAAATTTCACCAGAGTTCAACTATTAAAAGATCTCCTTGGCTTTATTGTTCCTCAGTAAGCAAATTGACTGATTCCTTATGAAAGTCATTTATTTTGGTCTTAAATGTTGCTGTTATTTAGCTGAAAATAAATGTATTTTATTTCACAGGAGCTTATTGCTGCCATCATGACAAAAATGTTATCAGTATCTTTTAATAAAAAAGACATCTTTCTATTTTTTCTTACAATATATTTATGACATTGTTGTGATGTATTTTTTGTCATTGTTATTACATGCCAATTTATTTCATTTTCACAAGAAACTTTTTTTTTTAGATTTATTTTTGGCCTTTATTATTAGAGAGGACAGGACAGTGGATAGGGTTACAAACGGAAGAGAGTGGAGAAGGACATGTGGTAAATGGCTGAGGTCGGACTTGAACCCGGCACAGCTGCTACACCTCTGTACGTGGGACATATGCGACATAACCGTTGGGCTATTGGGGCGCCCCCCACAAGGAACTTTTATCATTGTAATAACATATTCCATGCACACAATGTTAATACAAAATTAATGCTCTTTATTGCCTGAAGGGACAGCATAGCCTGTAATATGACAGTATAGCTTGGTGATTTGACGCCGGGTGTTGTGTGTATAATTACTGTGTATTTTGGTTTTGTTTGTGTAAGTGAATTTAATGATTGTGTGTGTGGTATCAGCAAATGCCAGTGACAGGGCTCCGACTCGGTACTAACCGGTGTTGGCAACCAGTAGATGTAAGAATATCTAACAACTAGAATGGTATGGAAGAAAATCAGCCAATCAAGGAGCATAACTTGATTGGCTGGTCTGATTTTCTTCCATAGAATGGACATCAACTCACAGCTACCTCCTGACAGTGGGAGCTATATACACAAGGCTAGATAGAGTCGCTGTCATCGGGTAAGACAGTGTAGTACTTGAATGAGTATTTAGTTCAGCGCCTCTCTCCCTCAACAGTGCAGTGTCTAACACCTGGCTACATATCTTTATCTCATGGGGTCATATGTCGATACAATTTATGTAGCTAACTGCCCTAAAACCTAAAATATTCAGTCGTTTGCCCTGACCAGACAACAAACGCTGCTTAAATCACTCCAGTTCAATAGTGGTACATATATATCAGGCACCCACAACATTAAAACCATGTGTCTAATACTGTGTACCCCCCCCGTGTGCCGCCAAAACAGCTCTGATCCACGGAGGCCTGAACTCCACAGACCTCTGAAGGTGTGCTGTGGTATCAGGCACCAAGATATTAGCAGCAGATACTTGGTAGTTGTAAGATGGGTTTTCAATGGATCAGATTTGTTTTTCAAGAACATTCCACTAAGGCACTTAGATCTGGGGAACTTGGAGGGCAACTCTTTGAACTCTTTGTCAGCTTCCTCAAACCATCCATTGATCCATTATCTATACACCACCTAATCCTCTGAAGGGTATCGGTGAGGGCTGGAGCCTATCCCAGCTGATACAGGATGAGGGCAGGGGACACCCTGGACGAGGTCATCCCTATGTTCCCCAGGTCCTATGTTCCCCGGGTGCTATGGTCCCCGTTTTTCCTAAAAAGGGTCCTATGTTCCCCGGTCACATACAAAGCGGGGAACATAGGACCCTTTTGCAGAAAAGCGGGGAACATAGGACCCTTATTTAGAAAAGGGGTCCTTTGTTCCCTGGTCCCATACAAAGCGGGGAACATAGGACCTGGGGAACATAGGTACACTCCCCCCTGGACAGGTCACCAGTCTATCACAGGGCTACACATAGAGACAAACAACCAAGCACACTCACATTCACACCTACGGACAATTTAGAATCACCAATTAACCTCATAATCTAGTTCTGATGCTCACATTCCCATTGTAGACACTTTAAGGCAGATGTTAACACTGGCAGTCTGTAGCTACACAGCTCCATTAGCAAGCTGCAATGCATTGTAAGCAGGACTAAAGTTTTCAGCAATTTGCTTCCCACGTGCATCACTGAACCATATTCACCCATGACCCTGCTGCTGGTTCACTGGTTGTCCTTCTTTGAAAAACTTCTGGTAGCTACTTACCGCTGCATATCACTAACACCCCACAAGACATGCTGATTTGGAGATGCCCTGACCCAGGCGTGTTGCCATCAGTTTGTCAAAGTCACTCAGATCTACACTGCAAATTTCCCCTGCTTCCAACACACCAACTTTAAGAAGTGACTGTTGACCTGCTGGCAGATGCCATTGTAACAACATAACTGATGTTTTTCTCTTGTCAGTGGCTTTAATGTTGTAGCTGATTAATGTATAATTATTAATCTGGATTTTTTATTTTTTTTAAATAACCAGTAAAATGTAAGGTTATGCCAAAAAAAAAAAGAAAAAAAAATTAAATGAGTTTCAACAAGATACACTGTAGAAATAAAATGAAAGTTGTGTGCTATAATGTAAAGTTAGACTTTCAAATAAAAAGAATAAATGACAAAGAAACCAAATTAAACCTATTTTAAAGAATGAGTTGATATTACATTCACTGTATAGAGATAAAGAGAAGACAAACCGTTTAAAGCTCTGAATGTCCATCCATCCATCCATTATCTATATACCACTTAATCCTCTGTAGGGTCGTGGGGGTGCTGGAGTCTATCCCATCCGACTCGGGCGAAGGCAGGGGACACCCTGGACAGGTCACCGGTCTATCACAGGGCCACACACAGAGACAGACAACCAAGTACACTCTCATTCACACCTATGGACAATTTAGAATAATCAGTTAACCTCAGCATGTTTTTGGACTGTGGGAGGAAGCTGGAGTACCCGGTGAAAACCCACGCTGCACAGGGAGAACATGCAAACTCCACACAGAAACATCCCAGGCGTCCTAACCGGGACGCAAACCGGGGATCTTCTAGATGTGAGGCGACGGTGCTAACAACCGAGCCACCGTGCAGCCCTGCTCATAAATAATGGAGAGCCAGTCTTAGCATGTACTGTAAACCTGGATGTGGCTGTTCTTGGCTTTGCCCTGTAGGAACCAAGAACATATGTGGAACACTGTGGAATGTGGAGCTTTATAGTTGACATATTGTGCAACATGTCAACCTGTTTGCCTCAGGAGCAAACACGTGCTGGATCTGTTTCATGTCTGTATTAGTCAAATAGGATCTGAGCTCCAGACCTCCCTTATGAGAGTTCTGAGGCATTATCCAACACGCACGAGTAAATCCAAAACATGCTACTCATGCACTGATTGACTGATTGAAGTGGTGAGGGATTAGTCACTTGCCTTTGACCTTTGACAGAAAAATGACTAAGTAAGCATGCAAATTTTCTGCAGGGCCATTTTTCAAACATGCAGGCAGCACAGTTAAGGAAATTAATCAAGAGAGCATGACATCTCAAACAAAAATGCTGTGTTTGTGCAAGAACAAAAAAGGATTCCTGTGTAATTAGTTTTCAGACTTGCTAACATCGCAGCTCTTTCCACGGTAATGTTGGCTAATCCATCCATGTTTTGGCCCATTTGCTCTAATCCCACGTCATTTAAACCACTGCCATGGAAATACATTCATAGTTCTCAGAGGTTTCCAGATTTAGAGGCCAATATCAAGTCAAAATCCCTGCAAAACTAGTGGCATGCCCATCAGCCACAACCATTTTCATGTCATTATTTGACATAATGCTGAAAGACTGTAAACCTTTTTTCTTCTCAGCTTTCTTTAAGGCCCCATCCACACGAAGCCAAAACGCTTATAGTTTCAAAAACGTTCTTCGTAAATGGTCTGCACTTATATAGCGCCTTTCTACCTTAGTGGTACTCAAAGCGCTTTACAATGCGTTTCTCATTCACCCATTCACACACACATTATGGCCACCAATGGTGACAGAGCTGCCATGCTAGGCGCTAATCTGCCATTGGGAGCAACTTCGGGTTCAGTGTCTTGCCCAAGGACACTTCGGCATGTGGGGGGGACCAGGGATCGAACCGCCAACCTTGCAATCAGTGGACGACCCGCTCTAACCGCCTGAGCCACAGCCGCCCTAAAGACGGAGCCGTTTCAGTATATGTGTCCGTCCACACGAATTCACTTGATGCGCCTGAAAACGATGTAAAACACACGCCATGCCTGTTGGTGGCGCTGTGACGGCGTAACGGAAACAAGCGGAAACTGGCGGCGGGACTTCAGGCATGCACAGAAATCTGTATACGATGTAAACGTAGAACATGAGGGCCGCCCCGATAGCCTAATGGTTATGTCGCGTGACCCAAGTGCTAAGGCGTAGTGGCTGTCCTGGGTTTACCACATGTCCTTCCCCACTCTCTCCCCTTTCCGTCTCTATCCACTGTCCTATCTAATAAAGGCATAAAAGGCCAAAAATAAATCTTTAAAATAAAAAAATAAAAAAAATATTTAAAAAACGTAGAACATGAAGTGGCGTATTGTGCTTTCCATATTTGTTTGGTGAACACGGTGATAATGCAGAAGAAGTATACTTTGCTGTAATAGCGATAATAGGGTGACTAGCTTCAGCAGTACACACACAACACTGTACGGCGCCATAGTTGTAGTCATTTTCTGAGTTTGGCGCATGCGCATTTATCGAGAAGTGGAGCTATGACGCAAGCGCTTCAGAAACGATGTGGATACAGCATCAACACGGAGCGGCAGAAGCGCCGGTTTCAAATCTTTCCACTCTGGGACCTGGTTTCAGAAATGATCGTTTTCAGACTCCAAAACGCCGGCTTCGTGACAAACTATTTGTGCGTTTACGCCTGGGTTCGTCTTCGTGTGGACGGGGCCTAAGTGAGGGCAGCTCAGAAAGACATCGAAGCTCATGTCTTTAGTGTGTTTCGTAAGTGTGCTCCACAAGTATTTTTCTCCTGCAGTTGCATTTCAGTTTTAGCCAAGAAACTGTTCTTTATTCATGATGTTGCCAAAACAATGAGGAGGAAGCATACCGTGCTACTGTCTCAGAAAAATGCTCCTAGATGAACACAAAGTAATATTATTGACTCCTGCTGTCAGGTTCCTGTGTGTTTAATCATTTATATTGACAGGGATTCAGGCTCATTCTGTTGCTAATGGCCATAAAAGTCTTACTGAGTGACAGGAAAAATGAAGTGAAAATGTTTTGGGGCAGTTTGTAAATCCATGAGCACCTTACAGCCTATTTGATACTTTTCTAGCTAAAGACTGGCTGTCGTCTGTTTTTCACGTGGCTTCAAATATCTATTTATTTGATATATTAGGCAAGATAGGAGCGGATGAAGAGATGCCAGAATGATTTGGCTACAGGAGTGGGATTCCTGACGAGTTCAATGGAAGGACCTCACAGAACAGCTGGTTGTGATGAAAACAAAACTTGAGTAGGGTGGAAGTGGTTAGATATCAGGCTCATTCGAGATAAATTGTGCTTCATTTTTGAAGTGGATGACAGCAGGTGGCAGCAACAGGGGGGACAGTTAAAAGTGGGTAGTAAAGATAGACATTTTACAGTGTCTGTCTATAACGGGCAGTTAAAGAAACACAATGATTTATGTTATTAGACGCATATACTGTATCAGTTTGTCTCTAATAGCTGTAATTGTGTCCGGGCAGCCTAATAAAACACTTAAAAGGCCTTTTGTGATCTCTGCTCATGGTTCAGCCAAAGGTTTACAGTAATTCTCATGTAAATCAGCATTATGTCAGTTTGTATATAAATTTTCCAAGCAGCCCTGTCCCTCTCAAACTACTGTAAACACTGACAAATAGTCAAGTACAGCAGAAAGAAATGCAAGAGGACAGCTTTCATTAATGATCTGTCAGATACTCATCTGTGCAGATGTTATTCTAAGAATCCTCACATCCCTTTCCAGAAGTCTTGGTTTTGCTTAATACTTAGTGACTTAAAGTCGGTTCAATGAAAGGCTTATATCAAATGTCATATCATTAGCCTCATATAGCATAATTGCCTAAGTTATATTTTGGCCAAATTGTGATATCTTCCTAACTCTACTCTCCTAACACTGCTGATTGACTGTACATTATTGTCCTATGTCCTCAGCCTATCAGAATGCTTGTTATATTCCAACATCACTATCTGCCAAAGTCATCTCTTTGTCTTAGGCATGTTTGGCCCTGCACAAAGATGGCTTTTCTGAAAACCTTAAAATATTACTTAGGCAATTATGCTACGAGGCTAACGATATTAGTGAGTGAACATCTAAACCGTTTCTACAGCATTTCCCATCATGCCCTGAGGCTGTGAGAGCAGCTGTGGCGCCTGGCTCTGAAAACTGAGGCCGGCTTGATCTCACAATGTTATCGTTGCCTAGGTCACCATAATGTCAGAGCAAGTGGGCATCATTGAAATGACGGCAAGTGCCACAGCAGAGCGATTGGTTAAACAAGGTCATGGTGAAATCTGATTGGCTAAAGTGAAAATAAGTAGCTCGACAATACTCAGCTTTACAAGGTACAAGGTGGTGAGAGCGCACTCTCATCGCCCTGTCAGGCTTTCTGTTTCCACTGGGGTGGAGGATTCTAACAGATGGGGATGTTAGAGAGGAGGACATTGCTACTCGACAAGGAAACTGCAAGTTAACAAATCAGTATTTGTCCTCTCTGAGTGTAACGAATCAATGTAGAGGCATGCACAGCAGTTTTTCTGGGACGCTCAGGGGTAGCTACTCTGTAAAGGATATTATTTCTGGTCCTGGAAAAAAAAGGTACCTACTTCAGTTTCCCTGGAAGATGTTCTAGAAGGACAGATCTAGCTTGGTTGGTTCGAGCCACCCTCAAGTTCCTGCGTTGTTAAATGGCCTATTGTTAAAAAAGAGAGTAAGCATGACAGACGGTTCTCCTGGTTGAATTGACACGAAGCCATTTGTGTGAATGCATTTTTATGTATATATTTTGGGTCTGGGGTTCTGATCTGCTTCAGGTCCAACTGACCTAAAGGCTTAATTTTGTGATTCTTTTGCAAAACCAGCAATAGAGCAATTATACTAGTATTCATATGTTTTATATATATATATATATCAGCAGTAATTGCGACAACTGGAATAGAGTGTGTCAGCATGTGCATTCCTTTATGAGCTGAACTGTTAAGTAGTTACTTTTTGATTTATTCAGGACAGATTTATTGCAGTACTTATTGTTATTCTATTTTTTTTTCTATACAGCAAGGTTTAGAGGTAATAAAAAATACTTGTTACTAATCAAGGGAAAGCAAACTAAATATAAATTTATGGGCTGTACACTGACTGTAATGGCAAAGCTTGGGTTTCTGTGTGCATTACACCATGAACTGAACTAATCAATGCCACATTATAAGTAAGTGACTCTTACTACGCAGCAGCGTTTAGAGGTAATAAATATTTTACATTGGGCAGGGCAAGGCGATCTCATTTTTATAGCGCATTTTACAACAAGTAAAGCCAGTGTGCTTTACATTAAAATGCATGTGCAACACCCTCCCACCCTGAGAAAGACAGGAAATACTCAACACATAAACCACAAACACAGACATGCTCGTGCATATAGTCAGACACTCGCAGAAAGTAACTATCATAATGCCACAAAGCATTCCCTTTAGAAAGTGATGCAGTCATGACAGATTTTTGGCCTTAAGCTGACATAAGCTCAGACACAGCCTCAAGCCTGCAGGAAGGGATTCCTCCAAAACGAACATTGTGACCTAAGCCCTTAATCTTACATCTTACAGGTTGCTATCTCTCTATTTTAATGTTCTCTGAAGCGTTGTTACTTATTGTGTGTGGAGATTTTTCTTTTGATTTTTGTACATGGCTTGTTTGTATGAACAATGAAACATGATAGCACTGCCTCAATTTTTTTCACAGCATGTATTCATCTCATAAAGCGAAGGTATGTGAACCTCTAGCATTTAGATGCCTCTGAAACTGGCCCCAATATAATTTATAGCCAGTTTCTTTTCTTTTTTTTAACTGTGACAACCCTGACCTGTCTAGAATGAGAAATTTGAAGTAATGGTCCAACATTCTGGCAAATGCTGAGAACAACATGAGATGATTGAATACATTTGCCTGTCTATTAAATGTTAATCTTGGCATATAGACCAGAGACAGCTACTTCAGCACATTAAACCACATTAGGTTTACTTCAGGACACGTAATATTATTCATTATGTTTTTCCCGTAACCTTCTTTCATATTTTCCCTGCACTGTTGGGCAGTCTGTTGTTTCCCCATTTCTGTCAAGCACAGCCTGAAAATATGCAAGTGACACGCAGATGGTCAAAATTAACACTGAGTCTCTTGTAAAATCCAGAAAAAGGGCTCAAAAAACATATAATTACACCAAGATATTCTGCTCATTTTAACACAGTTCAGATGTTTCATCCTCCCATCAGTCACTGGAAGATGAAACAAGATGAATCACTCATACCAGATTGTAGTTGTAATGAAAATTCAAGCATGTGCTCCCATTTTTCATTCTTCTTTTGCTGCGACTTTTGAGTGAAGAAAGTTTGTTATTTAGAAAGTGGCAAATCATCACCTGGGTGGAAAGAAAAATATTTATGTGGCAGGTCTTTCTTTACTGTTTCAGACCATCTAAAGCAGTAAAAAAATAAAATAAAATCATCTGCTTCTGCAACACATAATTGAATAATAAATCAGGTCATGCACTCTTGCGATCCCTAAGGCTGCAGATTTATCTGGCTCTAACGAAATCCTAATATGTCGTTCCAAAGAGGAAGTGGATCAAATGCTTGGCTCTATGGTTTCATTCATAAAGCACTTGTGATCATAAAAATGATGTGTGTCATGAGTGTGTACAGTGACAACCCAAGATGAGAAAATAGTGCAGTTTGCACAGTTCTGAGTTGTGTCGGGTACATTAAAGCCACTAGAGCCTGCTTTTTCCTTTGTATCTTGTGCTCTCAGGATTTACAAACTCAGTTAAAAATTCTAAACATCAGTCACATATGTGAACGTAATGATCGTTTCTAATTTCTCTAAGCTGTTTACTAATGAGCCAGCATATTACATATGGACTTAAAATGCAAAATATAAGCACTTATCATCTGTAAGGTCATGATTATGAATCTAATCTTTTTGTTACTATAGTCTGATGCTTCATTCAGACTAATGACATATTGGGATAGTT
>OMNN01096529.1:2245-14564 GCA_900302755.1 Chromis chromis
GGCTGGGGGGGGGAGGTTAAAGACTCGGAGGAGCGTGTTGGACTCACATGGTATTCAGATAACCCTCGCCGTAACCATGTGAGTCTGCACAAGCCACACAAGAATGCGCCGGTTCAAATCCCCATGAACCCCTCCTGCATCCCCCCCCTGCCGACGCTCAGATTTATTCAAGAGAGCAAACCGGTCCAGGAGCTCCGTTTCTCCCAAAGCGAGACCGTCCCGCGACGCATCCGTCTGTCCCTCTTGTCTGTCTGCTTCGCGAGAAACATGGCGACTTCACATCAGAGGATTTGAGCTTTTCAGGAGACGAGATGCAAACAGCAAATACATTAAAAGTTGTTCCCTCCGTCTTCTTTGGGTTTCTTCTCCCCACCTCCTTGTTCTTGAGCTAAAAAGGCCCCCGAAAGCTGGTTTTGGCCCAAATCCAAGTGGAATCAAGAGACAAAAAGTGTCAGCAGAGGAGGAGAAAGTCGACAGCAGGAGGAAAACGGCTGATAAATAAAAACCATCTCGAGTGAGACAAAGATTCTCTGTGGGGTCACATGCAAATGTTGGAAAGTTTGGTGGAATTAGAGAAGAAGACCGACCACAGTTTGATTCAGACTAGTTTTGCTTAAAAGACTAAAACTTTAAACATTTTTCTTATTGTTAACAAAAAATAACAATGAACTAAACCTTCTGTAATCACTTATTTGTCCTGTTTGAGCTCAAAAACTATTAAAAAACATCAATAATCTGCTGAATCTGTAGTTTATTTTGAGTAATTAACACATTACTGAACCACCATCTGTACTAGAGCTGCAACAGATAATCGATTAGTTACCAGCTATTAAATTAATCGCCAACTATTTTGATTTGCCAGGATGTGTCATTTGTTTGGGTTCCTGCAGATGCTGATGTTGTTTCTGGGCAGAACAGTAAACTAGCAGGTACAATAACATCATATTACCATCAATATTAGCTGTCAACTCTTAAATTAATCAGTTTATGTCATTTAAATTACCATAAAGCAGTTTTTATCTTCTTAAATGTGAATATTTCCTGGTTTCTTTGCTACTTTATGACAGTAAAGTGAATATTTTAGAGTTGTGGACAAAACAAGACATTGACAACATTTTTAGAGACCAAACAACTGATCGATTAATCGAGAAAATAATCACCAGATTAATTTGCAATGAAGATAACCGTCTTATTTCTCTGTTTATTACTATTACAGTGTTTAATATGAATATTACACCTATTTTATCTCATATTCAGCATCTTGTTCTGCAAAATCTGCAATTTTAAACATTTTATATTTAATTCAAATATATATTTTTCAAAATTAGACACAATTATTGATAATTTACAAATTAAAGAAGTATTGGTTCTATAACTATACAAAAATGTGATTATTGAATAAGAGATATCGTCTATAATTAGACGAGTTTTCAGAACAAAAATGTTGAATGAATGTGTTTTTGTCAGCGTTTACAATCTATAAGTATTGGTAATGTGTCAAAATACTGTTTTACTATCCACCCATCCATCCATCTATCCATCAACCCATCCATCCATCCACCCATCTACCTATCCATCCATCTATCCATCCACCTATCTATCCATCCATCCATCCATCCATCCATTCATCCATCTACCTATCCATCCACCCATCTACCTATCCATCCACCCATCTACCTATCCATCCATCCATCTACCTATCCATCCATCCATCAATCCATCCATCCATCTACCTATCCATCCATCCATCCATCCATCCATCCACCTATCTATCCATCCATCCATCCACCCATCTACCTATCCATCCACCCATCTACCTATCCATCCACCTATCCATCCATCCATCTACCTATCCATCCATCCATCCACCTATCTATCCATCCATCCATCCACCTATCCATCCATCCACTTATCCATCCATCCACTTATCCATCCATCCACTTATCCATCCATCCATCCATCCATCCATCCATCCATCCATCCATCCATCCAGTATTACACTATTTACTCCATTTTCTGTAAATAAAAAGTTCAACTGTTTTAGCAAATTACTTTAACTTTTTTAAAATTCAGACCTGATTTAAAACATTTACATCTTCAGAAGAAACCAGGAAAGCCAGGAAACTCTAAAAAAGAAAGTTCAATTTGATATTTAATGGGATTTGTTTACATTTCTGGTCCCCAACTTTCTCTAATGTTAGTTAATGTTATAATCTTAGTTATCAACCCACCTGACGTTCAGACTGAATGCTTAAATAAGACATTATAGCTCTTAATAAGTGATAGAAGTGAGTTTTATAACTTTTTACAACGAGGATGGATCAGACAGCTGACCAAAATCCAGAAACTGAGGCATGAATCTGAACAAAAAAACGCACAATTGCAGCATCTGTTGTGCCACATGTGACAACAAGCAGCATGTAATATCCCGTTAGCTTCACTGCAGGAGCCCCGAGATCCTAGAAAAGTCTCACCTGCTGCCGTGGTGACAATATTTAAGGTGTGAATGAAGAACAGGCCCGAAAAGCAGCACAAACAACAAATAAATAAAGACACTAATTTTCCCAGAATCCCCTAAAACTGCGCTGCCGAGAGGAGCCGCTTGTTATCGGCGGCTCCAGTCAACCTGCAGCCCTGAAAGAGTTGGCGACATCATCAAAAGTTGCCCATGTGATAGGATTGCACAGTGCACCTAATCAATCAGGGTCTGTAGCGCGCCGCCCCGATGTGTTACAAAGCCCAAATAGATTTACAAATGATGTGTGTGTGTGTGTGTGTGTGTCGGGGGTGTGTAGAGGGATAAGCTCCTGCATAGGATTACATATTGATTTTAAACATATAAAAAAGCTTATCATATCAAACCGTAACAGGAAAAACTCTGGGACCCGGCTATGCATAAATCCCTTTTAGATGGCGAGAGGGCGTCCACTTTAAAACACACACACACACACACACACACACATAGCAAGCGCGTGTGTGTGTGTGTGTGTGTGTGCGTACATAGGTGTGAATCGGTAAGCAGATAAAGAGGGCATAGTGGATCAATTTTGTGGCAGTGAGATGAGAGTGTGGCATACAGATGGCATTTTCCCGCCTGGCATCACACCAAGACGCTACAAGGAGGCGGTTATCACTGAGCATGCTCTAAACAACATCAGCTCAACGTCTCCCGACTGCTTCATTCTGCAGCAGCTGTGCAAAGGAATCAAACTCCGGACAGCGTTTTAATGTCAGGACGTTTTAAACTTCACCTCCACGTGTTGCTGAGCGTCGGAACAGCTCCTCTTCTATGTCTTTAATACAAAAGTGAAGCAGCTCCAACTACAGTTAGACTTCTCTTAAGTTAAAGCTACTTTTCTCTATTATTATTTATTCTCTATCAGTGGGATTGTACCTGTTTCTAAGTTTCTACTCATGTTTTTTGTTGCTTTCTGATTTAACAACACAAGCAAGTCTGAAATCTGTAGTTGTTGTGTTGAAATGATAAAAAAATGGCTGCAAAAATGGGATTATTCGCTATTATATGTCAGTTGATGCATTTATTGTAGTTTAAGTTGAATGTTAAGACCAAAAGTGCAGCAACCCTAACCCTAACCCAATACTGTAGCTGTAAACATGCAGGTCAGCTCAGACTCCAAAAAACTGAACAGAATTCTCATTTTGATTACGTGTGTTTGTGACGTATCATAAATACAAATAAATACATCTCTGCCATTTATTTTACTAATTTTCAGCCGACCGATCATTTATTAGTTGGGACGAGACTCTGGTAACTTAGAAAATGGAAAGAGAAGCTTCAAATATGTTGTGAAAAGTCATAATTTATCTGAAATTATCCCTCATTTCCTAAACCTAACCAAATAATTTTAGTGCCTTGACTTCTTTAAGCTACTAGAGCTGCAGGATATCTGAACAAACTGGCTCTGTGGTGTTTAGTTTTTCTGCGATATATATTGCAGTATGAAAAAAAATACAGGTATTTGCACCAGATGACTACATTTGAAAAGAATGAATCATTTTAGGATGATTGGGATGATTTTGTAGGAGAATATTCTTATTTTCTTATCATTTTGAACTTTTCTCACATAATAATAATATTGGGTTCCTTCCTTCTCTGCATTTGACCCATCCTATTCAAAGTTAACCTTAACTATACATACTAGGAGCAGTGGGCTGCCGTGGTGCAGCACCCAGGGAGCAGTCAGGGGTTAAGGGCCTTGCTCAAGGGCCCACAGTGGTGGTGACTGGGACAAGTGGTCGCTCTCACTTTCCCACCTCAACATCTTGCCAGTACAGGGACTTAAACCGGCGACCCACTGGTTACAAGTCCGCTTCACAAACCACTTGGCCACCACTGCCCATATCCATATCCGAATAGTTTTTGGATTCGGATGGTATTCACATCTGGCTTTGTGGTGCTGATTTAGAAGGTCGAACAAATTGGTCTTGTTGCTTCATGTGGTGGCAACAGATGCCGTTGACAGAACAACAGTTTTTGGTTCGACACGATTGATTCTGTAGCTGAAGTATTTCCGACTGATTTTGCGTTTCTTTTCGGTGTTTCTCTCACTTCGCTGTGAACAAGTGGAGCCTGCAGGTCAACAAACTCCATCTTGTGAATAAAATTAACAGTTAAATAACTCAGTGAATCCAAGAACCTTCAAACTGGAGTAAACTATGTTCTATCAGACAGACTTGTTTTGTAGATTAGTCGAGAAAATTTTTCTTTCTGTGTCAAGTAGCAAAAAAGTTAGCGCAGGATGTGTTTGACTTAATCTATCTTGTTTTAAATCCATGCACAACGTTGATGCTGAAAGTACACTTTGTGCAGCCCGACACGTTACTGTAAAGGGGCAGTGGTGGCGCAACGGTTTAGCCCCTGGGCTACTGATCAGAATGTCAGAGGATCGAACCCCGATGCTGCCACTTTTTGGGCCCTTGAGCAAGGCCCTGAACCCTTATTGGTCCAGGGGCGATGTACCTTGGCTGACCCTGCTCTGACCCCAACTGGGATATGCGAAAACACAATTTCACAAATGCACGTGACAATAAAGGTTTCTTCTTCTAAAGTAGTTGTCATCAAAGTTTCGAATCAAAGCATGACATTTTCCTAAACCTCACTATGTAGTTTTGCTGCTTAAACTTATCCAAATGAGTGAAAACTAAAGAGTAATGGTCCCACACCAGATGTAAACTCTGTGGCTCCTTCAAACTAGAGGCCTTTCCTACTACTTCACAGTACTTTGGTTAGAAAATATGTTTCAAAAACTTCAATGAAAATGCAGCAACATAATTTCTGAGACCAGGGTTGTGCAGGTCGACTCTTCCTCTCAGCTCCTCTGAGTCTTCTGACCTTCTTTGTGACTTTTATGTGTTTACAATATGTTTTATCGCTGCACAAAAATGACCGTTAAGATCTTTTAGCTCATAAGAGGAAAGAGGAAAGTTTAGAGGCATTTGTCCTTTAGCAGAATATCAGCTTCAAAGTTGATTTCAGAGGAATCTTCTCCTCTTTCCACCTCAAAGCTCCTCGTCTTTCTTCCTCTCATGTGTCTGAGAGTCCTGCAGCTCACGTCAGCAGAACAAATGCAGAATAAAACCTCCTGAGTCAAACCTTCACCTCCCTCTCTCTCTCCTGGTCTGCAGCAGGAACACAGACGAGGCCAAACAGCTGAACTTATAATCTCCTGCTTTTAACTTTCATCTCGAATGTTTCACTACCGACTGCAACTGGACAGCACAGATTTTATTTGGGTTATTTTATCTCAAATCATCAGATTTTTTAGAGTGATTTCTGCTCCACCATCTCTGATTTGCCTGAATTTTTACTAGAAGAACATTTTTAAAAACATTCGGGAGGTTTTAGTTTGATAAACCAAATACTTTCCAAGATAATCAACAAACCAAGCAGCACTTTGAATTGAATTTGAGGCTGTTTCAACAACAATATCTCAGAAACTATTAAAAATTAAAGCCTCAAATTTTCATTATTATTTTTCATCGCTTTGTGCTCCATTGGGAATAAACTTGGCCTTCAAACAAAAGTCTAGAGCTAAACTATGTGCAGGAAGTTAAAGTGTGTGTACATGTATATAATAGTCGCTGTGTAGGAGTTTAGTTAGTTAGTTTAGCTGAATATGTGACTGAAAACAACGTTACATGTCTGTATTCAAAAAATATTTGTCTTACTTACATTCGGAGAACCACTTTAAACTTCAAAACTCGGTTCTACTTGGATCAGGCTGTAGCTCAATGTTGTTTGTGGTACAACTTGCTCAATCAGTTATGTAAGTTTAACAAAAACAGCTTAGTTTTCATTTTTATGACCAATTTTTTTACATTTTAAAGTATTCTATATGTTTTGTTTTGTATTAGAGTGACATGACGCTACATGTGGTTCAGAAAATATCACTAGTCGACTTCTAGATAATCAATCTGTTAATATGAGCTCAAAGATGGGACTTTTCATGATGGCTTAATATATATTTCCCTATTTTAACTCACCCATAATTTTATCTACTTGTCTAACACTGCAGATTCTGAATCAATGACATGATGAGAAATAACAGAGAAAAATTCTGTCTTTTATCTTTAATTGTTCCTTAGATATTGTCGTTCAAACACATACAAACAAATTTCGAATAAAAGTGCTGACGGGCAATTTTTTAAGATTGTATTTGATATATCAAGCTAAAATTTCACAAATACATTTATCAATATCTACATATTCTATGCTATAAAGATTTTAGGCAAATCAGATGGTCGAACAGAAATTGGTATAAAAATTTGATGGTTTGAGACGTAATGACCCTAAAATCTTTGCTAAAATGCTTTGTAAAAAACAAACAAACTTGACCTATCAATGTAAAATTTCACAGATAGTATTTTAAATAAATAGTTTATGATGAGAAAGTTTCAAGCAGATCAGAGATGGTCGAGCAGAAGGTCCCTGTTGGTTTAAGGTGGAACAATCTAATATCTATTTATACTAATAGGTGCAGACAGAAACTTCACACTGACCTGAACAGTCTGAGTGATTCAGTGTTTGACTGTTTGGACCCACTGAAGGTAAAGAGGTGTGTTTGTATCAGTGCAGGTGTATACTTTTCTCAGCAGGGTTTGTGTGTGTGTGTGTGTGTGTGTGTGTGTATGTGTGTGCGTCTGCAGGTGAATCTCAGTGATGTGTGTTTCTTCTCTCTCTCTGTGTCATTGACTGGCCAACCAAATCAGCAATTACTCGCACGCCCGACCATCGCTCAATGGAGCTGCCCAAGCACCAAATAAGAGCCACACACACACACCGACGGGCACACAGGTGGACACACAAACACACCTGTGAGATGTAAACAGACAAACAGAGACCAACAGATCCTCACACACACTGTAACACACACACACAGACACACACACATGCAGCTCTCCTCCCAGCAGCTCAGAACTATCTGTGGCTGCTACAGAAAGGTAAAGCCTGTGAATGTTAAGTGCCTCCCTTAGGGAGGAAAATAAGGCCGGCTGATAAGTTAGTCAGCTGCAAATCCAACAAGTCCACATGAAGGCAGGGAGGACGGCGGTGACACGACACACACCACCTCAACACACACACTATCTCTGCTCTCTCACCTCCACACACACACACACAGGTGAGCAGGCAGACACTTCATACAAATCCGATATATAAAGAAATGTGCACTCAGAGGAGCAGCAGGAGGAACATACAGCTGCTGACGGTAACACATGAAGAAGATACTAAAGCACACAAACACAGAGCTCTAAACAAAACACACATTCCAGCATATGAAGCAGAAAAAGTGAAATCCTCTCATTTGTCTGCAGCTTGATGAATATAAATAAATAAAGCGCTACAGAAGACAACTTGAATCAAAACCTGAAACCTGGCTACAGTCTGCTGCAGCTGGACGACAAATTAGCAAAGATTTTAATAGTTTTTTATGCTAATAGGTGTAGATAGAAACTGTTAGCCCTGTTAGCCTGTTAGCACACAAACACAAAGCTCTATACAAAACACAGAAAGCAGCTGCACACTTATAGGAGGCTGAAACAAACACACACTCCAACATATGAAGCAGAAAAAGTGAAATCCTCTCATTTGACTGCAGCTTGATGAATATAAATAAATAAAGTGGCTGCAGAAGACAACTTGACTCAAACCTGATATGTTTGGCTACAGACTGCAGCCATTTAACACCATTTTATGCTAATAGTTGCAGACAGAAACTGTTAGCCTGTGAATGCTAACTGACCTATCAGCTGGCCTGAAATAAGTCCGACTGATAGATTAGTCAGCTGCAAATCCAAAAAGTCCACATGAAAGCAGACAGGACTGTGGTAACACAACACACACCACCTCCACACACACACTTCATACAAATCTGATATATAAAGAAATGTGCACTCAGAGAAGCAGCAGAACAGCTGATGACAATAACACACATTAAAAAAAGACCAGAGGACACGAACACAGAGCTCAACAACAGTCACACACTCAAAGGGGCTGAAACTAACACACACTGCGACATGTCAAGCAGAAAAAGTGAAAATAAAATCCTCCCACAGTGCAGCTCGATAAATATAAAGAAAGAAAGCGGCTGCAGGAGACAACTTTAACCCAACCTGATGTGTTTGACTATAGACGGCCGCAACTGGACGACAAATTAGCAAAGAGTTTAACACCTTTTAATACTAATAGGTGTAGACCAGGGATGGGCAACTCCGGTCCTAGAGAGCCACTATCCTGCATGTTTTAGATGTTTCCCTCTTCCAACACACCTGATTCAAATAATCAGAATCTGTATCAGGCTTCTGTAGAGCTTGATGATGAGCTGATCATTTGAATCAGGTGTGTTGGAAGAGGGAAGCATCTAAAACATGCAGGATAGTGGCCCTCGAGGACCAGAGTTGCCCATCCCTGGTGTAGACAGAAACTGGTAGCATGAAAAACACACAAACAAACAAACAGTCGCACACTTAGAGGAGGCTGAAACAAACACACACTCCGACACGTGAACTAGAAAAAGTGAAATCCTCCCATCTGACTGGAGCTGCAGACGCGCTGTGGCTCGATAAATATAAATAAATAAAGTGTGGGCAGAAGACAATCAGGCTGGACGCAGGAGCGTTTCGTCGGCTGCAGCTCCAGCTTGGATGTCTGCTCTCCCCCCTCTGACTCCCCCCCTCTGACTCCCCCACCTCCTTTCTTGCTAATTACAATTGATTTATTATGGACCAGGTATCTTATCAGGTGCCCGGTGAAATTACAATGGGTGTCCGAAGGCTGTGTGGAGAAGGAGTGTGGGGGAGGGGGGTGGTCAATGTCGAATAGCAAAATCAATTAGCATTGATTGGCAAAAGGTTCATTTTGCCAAAGAGGACGCAGTCGAAGGGGATTAAACTTCCCTGGCCCTCTCACAACTTTGATACGACACAATGGCTGCTTTTCTGGCTGCGGTGTAGTTAACAAGCTTTCAATAGTATAACTGCATCTTGTTATTTTTTTTTTTTTGTACCTCGCAAACCCCTCTCTCAATGCAGCTGTGGCTAGATTTCAAATCAGGCATCGGCTAGCCTGGCCTGGCTGAGAAACAGATAGCATTGATCAAGTATCAGGGAGCGAAATCCCCTCGCAAGCTCGCATCTTAATCCTCATCAAGGAGCCGACGCAGAATTCAAATCGCGCCGCTTCGGGCTCTTGATGAAGGCTGGTCAACGGCCAACAAGTGGACGAGGTGCAGGAAAGACAGACCAAGCGCTCAGACAACCCTGACAGCAGGTTTATCGCCAAGAGATGGAAAATAAAACACAGCTGCTGTTATTCTGGCAACTAAACAAACATTATCCAGATGTTGTGTTTTGCTAAATTAGTCACAGGATTCAGGAAGACTTAGGAATCAGCTGCTGGGGGAGCAAAATTAACTCCAACTGCTCTCTAAAAAGGGATTTCTTTACACATTAGTGGCTGTTTTACTTCACTGCTGCAGTTAGGAACATAATCAACTCCACAGTGGAAGCTGGTGGAGGTGGCAGGTTGAGTTTTACGCCACAACCTGAGACCTCCACAGCCTCCCTGAGCCTCCCTGTGTCCTGTGTCTTACCCTCGATGGCCAGCATGGCTCTCAGCTCCCTGTTCAGCAGTTCGAAGCGTCGCTCCAGATCGTGTTCTTTCTCCCTGTGGCAAGTTAGAGAGAGGAAAAAAAACACACACACACACAGACACACAACAAAGTTCATCAATATGTTAATGACTAAATCATTAAGTACTTAAAGAAACCTGCAATAAACATCGATTCTGCTACTCGCCTGGACCTTCTCCGGCTTCGCATTAATCTACTGCACATAACTGATACTCATAGTGCGCTCACACAGCCCTGGGTGGATGTGTGTGTGCGTTTGTGTGTGCGAGGGCAGGGAAAAAACGAGGCGAAAACGCATTAAAGGAGGAAGATAAAGGAATAAATGTGCATCTATGGATATTTCATGCATGTGTGGCGCTGCACATGTGTGTGTTTGTGTGTGTCTGTGCAGCACAAATTGAATTCTTCCCTCTTTCAGCCATATTAAAAAATGAGCTAATTCAGCCCCTAATAGAATTTGTCCTTCACAGGCGTCTTTTCTCTTCGCCGGCACAAAGAGGGAACAGAAAGGGCTAATAATCAGCCCTTCTGTCAATTGGCCACTTTAAAAGCCTCCCCTTTCCCACGATATAATGTGATTATGAATACTTCAATCTCTCCTCCACTCGCGCACTTTGAAATCCCAAATGAAGGAAGAAAAAGCCGGTGTGTGTGTGTTAGTGTGTGTCTCCACCTGTCGCAGCTGACCACATACAAAGAGACTAGAGATAGAGTAGCGATGGCCACATTTCTATTGATTTCATATCCCGACCACATGTAAATCAATGAGCGGATAGACAGAGGGGTGAATGGAGTGGCGAGGACAACTCCTGCCTCGCGCAGCTTAAACGAGTTCGATCTAACGCTTGAATAGATGCTTCCAACGTGGGGAAGATTTAGAAAAAAAAAACAAGCTACCGAGATGTTTTCTAGTAAAACAAACTGCCTTAATTTGATTTGTTAAGTGAAATGAAGGAAAGACGTACAGCAGAGAGAGCTGGTTCTGTCTCCTGATGAGGGCGTTCTTCTTGTTGACCAGCATGAACCACTCCTGCATCATGGCCTCCTCTTCCTCCTTGTTGTTTCCTGGTAGAAGAACACAAAAAAAACAACCGGTTACACTCAAGATTTCACTACAATCTGCTGCTGCTCCCCGTGATGCAAAGAAAAACACATTTAACTGATACAAAACCATCAGAAATTAGAGCTCAGAGAGAAGTGGAGTCTTTCAACCGCAGATATTTATATACGTGTGTAGATATGTTTCTTCTGTAAACATCCACATACTTCACACCATGTCCTCACAACGTCAATACGGCTTCAACTGGGGCGGGATTAACTCAGCGATTACCGTCGAGCCCCTTTACAGAGTGGAGCCTCTCACTGTAGGCCAATACATATCCCACCAATCACTCAGCGGGCCATAAAAAAACACACGTCTCTGGGACTCTCTGCCGCTTAGTGTAATACCTGATCAGCACACAGAGATCTAGCCGGGCTCAGATGCATGGCTAATGTAAGCTTCGCCCACGCCTGGGGCTAAAGCTCTGCGCTGTAACTTACTTACAAGCTACAATGTGTGTGGTGGGGGGGATGCGGACGACGGATACAGACAAAAGCACGTCGAACGTTCGAACGTTAGCCAGGTAGCAGAAACAACCTCCGTCAAGTTGGACCTGGAAGAAAGACGAGCTGTGGCGTTGAGTTTGACTCCTGCTGAGTGTCTTGATTATCTTAAGGTTTCATCCAAACAGAACCTTTGATCGCTCGAAAATCACAGATCTATCAACGTAGAGGCGACTAAATGGGAGTTTTTCAAGTTAAATTGTTAATAAATGGCAGTAAGAACGCTAGAATGCTAATGAAATCAACAGGATTAGTCCTTTAAATGTTTTATTGCACAAAGACTAATATTCTCCTACAAATATAACCATACAGACCTGGTGAGAGACTCTTATAGCTGCACATTAAAGCGATTAAATGTGTGTTTTTATCATTGATTAATCTGTTGATTAGCATCTTGATTAATTGATTAAATGTCAGAAAAATGGTGAAAAATGTCAATTAGTGTTTCCCAAAGCCCAAGATAATGTCCTTAACTAATACTTCTATCAGTATTTCTATGCATGAAAGCATCGGTGCTATACTGTTATTTCTAGAACTAGTACTTATGTGTATTTTGGTTTATTGTT
>OMNN01096529.1:14595-26630 GCA_900302755.1 Chromis chromis
CTCATCCTATTTTGTCTACAAACAAAAATATATTCAGTTTACTTTGATAGTGGAGGAAAAAAAGGTAACATATTCACATTTTAGAAGCTTGAATCTGAGAATTTTGACTTCTTTTCCCTTAAAAAATCTAAATATTTGACAGTTAATTGGTTAATTGAATAATTGTTGCAGCTCTAGTTAGAAGAGGCACATATTGTCATGAAATACCACCAAAATCTACACCTTTCTGTTTTTGTTTTGTTGTATAATTGCATTTGTCATCTTGTATTTAAAGAATTCACATGTATTAGAAATTTAAAGGCATGTTATTCCTCATTCAAAGCATCACTGGGGTGTTTGGTGCATAAATAAACTGCTGCGGTCAGTTCAACTCTGTTTACGTCTAAAATTGGCACAAGAGCTTTTTGTGGCACTTGAGGTCAGTTAAACGGCGACGGCAGCATTAATCCGACACTCGGTTTGTCTGTGAAGAGAAAAATGGATGAAAACAGAAGATGAAAGATCGTCTCAGGGCTTATGTTATTATCGCTCGCCGCTAAGAGGAAGCTTTAGCGGCTACGACAGACATCATAACAGAATTAACACTGAGGGGAGGTTTTATGACACTTATTCATTAATTAGGGTCTCGTTGAAGTTTGCGGTAGAAGCCGATTTAAAAGAGATCTTTCATCATTTGCTTCTCGCATCATTTGATTTAACTGCGACGTATGTGGA
Source organism: Chromis chromis (assembly GCA_900302755.1). Lineage (NCBI taxonomy): Eukaryota > Metazoa > Chordata > Actinopteri > Pomacentridae > Chromis > Chromis chromis. The sequence continues at coordinate 15,310 of OMNN01096529.1, forward strand.
ATGAGAGCAAAACACCTAAATGCAACCTGTAAATAAATGATTTAGCAGCTCAGGAAAGGAGAAAACCAAGAGAAAAAAGAGGCATTTTTCACTGCAGAGAGGAGGGAGCACTGGGCCACTGCGTCACCGATGACAAAAGGCAGACTCGTGGATGGATGTGTGCACGGACACCGGTGAGAGTGTGGACATTTGAGATACTCTGAGCCAGCAGATGTATGTAATTTCATTTAGGAGGAGGGAGCAGGGAGGAGGAGGAGGAGGGAGAAAGAAGAAAAACGAATGAAAGAAAGCTTCGGGATTTAGCGGAATCGGGGGCTCGTGGATTACTGTAGTCAACTTTGAAATGGACGACACTCGGAGGGGGGATAAAGCCTGCGCTGACAGGTCATTGTGCTGCCTCGAAGTCAAATAAAACAAGCAAATAATAATGGCAAATATTAAGCTCCTGTGACATTGTGGCGAGGCGGGTTGGAAGACGAGGGGGGATTATAAAGCTATATCCCCCACCGCTAGCCAGCCAGCAGCTACCAGCCAGCCACGTTTATGAAAGGAGGCGAAGGGAGGGAGAGGAAGGAGAGGAGAGGAGAGGAGAGGAGGGAGGGAGGTCAGAGGGAAAAGGTATAGGAGACGAGGAGGTGAGGAAGGAGGAAGGGAGGGGAAGTGGTGGATGTGGAAAGCAGAAATGGGGAGGACTGGAGGAGGGAGGTGAGTTAGGGGAGGGATGGATGATGCAGGACACTTGACAGCTGCTCAGCATCAAACCTCCCTCCAGTCGAACTCTCCAGGCTGAACTCTGACCTGCAGATGGCACCTGACTCTTAAAGAGACAGAATGAGACGCTTTAGTGGTTCAATTTGGCTGCTAATCAATAAAAATTAAACGTAGGAAGATGAGAACCACGCTGTCAGCTGTTATATTAGGGGTTTGGCGCTTTTTCTGTTTAAAAATCACACCTTAAATAACACTACAGGGGTCTTAACTGCACTGTTTAGTCAATCATTTTTACTGGAAGATACTCAGACAAGAGCTGCTGCTTGTATAAAAATGTTGTCCTGACTTGACTTTATGATTTTATCTTGTTAATGTTGCATGTTTGTTGAATTTGTTTCATTATCTGACATCTGTTATATGACAAAAAACAATTAAAATGTTAATAAAGTTATTTATTTATCATATTTTTTGGAAAGTGCCATTCAAAAAATACACACTAGTGCAATAAGAAGTATTTTCTTTCATCCCTGATGTATTTAAAACAGAATTGCAACTAGCGATTATTTCCAAAATTGATCCTTAGTCATTAATTGGTTGAATAAGTGGATTATTTGCCTTTTATTTAGCCTGTAAAAGGTCAGAGCATAGTAACAAACGTCTTTACTTAGTATTTTAGTCTAATCCAGCAGCTCAAAACCCAAATATATTCAAATTATAAGGGGGATATTCACATTTAAAGAGCTGGAAACTGAGAATGTTTGCAGAAAATTCAGCTACAGACAGTAAAGTTAGCTAACAATAGCGTATTTTCTGGGCCCATACTGATGCCGATACTTGGAACCGATATAAATTTGCAGTTAAAATTAAAATCTTAGCGCCAAAATTTAGAATCACACAAATTCCAACAGAGAACTTGGTTAAAATATCTTTGCTAATGCATGAATTCAATACATTCGGCAATTATACTTTATTGTTGATTGGCTATTTCTTGTGATTTGTAGCCAATCAGATTGTGCTGCTCAAGACCAGAGTCAAAGATTTTAAATGAATTTATTTTATCAGGAATTTGTTAAAGATAATAATGAGAGAAAATAAAGAGAAAACTGGTCGATAATGGGTCGATTCCTTAAAAAAAAAGGAGGAATGTCTGTTTCAGTTTAGTTTTGATCTGCTCTGCTGCTCAGTGCATAAATCAAAGCTCTAATGTCGGGTTTGGATCCCGCTGGGAAAACACTTCTTGTAAAAATCCATCCACTTGCTGTGGTGTGATGAGCGCATCCATAAAGCAGCATATGTTATGAGTGACAACAAGAGAAAAAAAAACAGCTGAGCGTCGTGTTGTATGAAGACAAATGGTGTAAATATCCCTGGCAAGCCCCGCTGACACTGTCTGTGAATCCAGCCTTGGCTCGGAGACGCTGTGGATCCATGCTGGCTCTCAGGGGGCCATCTTGGATCAAAGCATCTGGCGGTTTGGCAGGTTGCATTCTGGGTCTTGCTGCTCGCCTTACACGCCACTTCTCAGCGCTCAACACAGAGCGGAAACAGGCCAAACTCTGCTGAGACCGAAGCAATAAATTTGGCACGGGGACAATGTTTGATCAGGACATCAAAGGGTTAGTGAAATATGTCTGATGCAGATACACCGGGGTTCCCTTCCTACAGGAAACTTTATCGACATTAATATCATGTTTAGTGCTACCTCAGCTATCAATGTGGCGGTGCTGATGAGAAACACAAGATACAATCACGTCAGACACACACACACAGCTGAGATACAACTGATAGACATATCCAGCAACCCTCTATCTGATTGCCTGCCTGCTTCTTCTCTTGTTTCACTCTCTCGGTCTCACAACCAGGATACGATGACACAACCGCCGTCCTTAAGGCAGGAAGAAAAGGCCGGTTAGCATAGGTCACCGAGCGTTTGTGTGCATCCATATGAGAGAGGAATAAAGAAATGGAAAAGAGAGAAAGGGTAAAAAAAAAAAAGACAGAGTGAGCCTCAATAGCCAAATAAGATTAAGATAGCCATCTTGGCCACTGTTCCATTCAGTGTAGATAGGAATAATGAAACCCACCCTGAGGTGCTCACACTGCTGCTGCTGGTGGCCTGCAACGGCTCTGAATCAATGTGTAATGCAGTTTGTGTGTTTGGCCTCACTAAATACATGCAAGAATTAGTTTTAGTGAGTAAATATAGTAATTGATTAGCCAAGATTTAGGAATACAAGTGAAGAGGCTCTGTTTATAGATATAGATTGAAGTTCTCTGGTGCTTCATCTGAAGTCAAAGTGTACAAAATAGCAACTAAAGCATCCAACAAAAGCTGCACTGCTGCTTTAGGACTGCAATTATCCTTGAATTTTCTTATTTTTTATCTTTTCATCATTTATTTTGTCACTTATTATTTACCTGATGAAGCTTTAGCACCAAAACGTCACACATAAATGTATTTTTTGCAGGTTAAACACTGTTTGAACACACCTGTTTAATAAAATAGCATGCAAGAAAAGCTGGTTTGTATTATGAATTATCTGTCAGTCGTTTGTTTATCTTTTTATTTTTTCAAAAAATAGGGGTCTACCAATTTTGAGCCTAGCCAATTATTGGATTCAGTATATTCCACATTTTTTTCTGATTATTGGTATTTTTATGGTTTTAAAATAAAATAATTTCAAAACATTAGCTTCGATGCAGCCGTCTCTCTCTTCGTCTGTAGCCACTAATCTGTAATCTTGAGCAATGTCTGGCCCACAGCAATATCTGACTGGTCAAAAACACTGAAAGATAAACTTAGAAAAGTTTTCTGAATAAAAAATATGGACAACATAAATAAACAAAAGGCAAGTTTTGTACCGGGGTTTGTGTTATTCTAAATTTTGGTACCAAAATTGAAACTTTTTGCTGGAAATGTACATCTGTTGCAAATATTTATTGTTTATTATTGATTATCTACATCTGTAAGAGCCATGAAATAACAACATTGTTTGAATCTTACTATGAAATGTCAGAGAGTTGTGAAAATACTGATCAGTTTCCTAAAATCCAAGTTCTGTGTGGCCAATTTGTTCTGTCATATCCAAAGATTTTCAGTTTATCCTTAAGTAAAACAGAGCAAACAGAAAATATTGACATTTAAGATGCTGAAACAAGCACAATTTTACCATTTATGCTTAAAAAAGTGACTGAAACGATTAACTGATGATAAAAATATGATTTATTTTCTCTAGTTTAACTTATTGGGCGACTGTTGCTCAGGTGGTAGAGCGGGTCGTCCAATGATTGTAAGGTTGGCGGTTCGATCCCCGGCCCCTCCACATGCCGAAGTGTCCTTGGGCAAGACACTGAACCCCAAATTGCCTCAGATGTACGTTGCTTTGGATAAAAGTGTCTGCTAAAGGAAATTGTAAATTGTAAAATTATTGTTGCACTAAGTGTCAGAGGCCAACACTTTGACCTTCCAGTTATGGTGCAGCATTCTGACCAGTAAATCACCCTATAACTCTCAACCTACACTCACTGGTTTAAACATTAGGGGCTGGTTTCACAGACAAGGCTTAGATTAAGCCAGGATCAGTCCTTAAGTCATACTAGTTAAACTGGGATGTTTAAGTAGGTTTTGTGAATAGCTTAAATTTGGCTAAATTATGTTAGGATTTATTATTTTGACAGTTTAGTTTCATCCAGAACAGCCTATTTCTAAGACTATTTTAAGATGTGTCTGTGTAAGTCACTTGGAGTTTAGTCTGGGCCTAGGCTTAAGCCTTGTCTGTGAAACCGGCCCTATGAGTTACAGTAGCTGGATAAAGCAGAACATCCTGTATCTCTCCTCCCCTGAGAAACTTCCTCTCTTTGTGCCTTGAAGGAGGCAGCTCGGCGAACAGAGGGAAACGAACGAGACAGAAAGAGAAACACGTTAAAAGCCGCGATCACAGCACGTTCATCTCATTTCTTATCCCACCATTTTGTCATTTAATCCAATAGCTGCTAATCCAATTTGTCTATCGGACATGTAAAAAGGCGGAGGAGGAGGAGGAGGAGGAGAAAGGAGAAGAGGAGGAGGAGGGGAAGGGAGGAGATAGAGCCGAACTTCTCTTCTGTGTTCCGAGTCACTTTCTCAATTGCGGTTTATTTAGGGCCGAGCCTCGCTTGTGTCGCTCCCATCGCTCTCTCCATCCGAGCGTCAAGCCCGTCTGATATCAGCGGGGATCAGGGAAGATGAAAGCCAAAGACACATGAAAGGAAATGAGAAAAGAAGGAATAAAAAGAACAGGATGAACATTGTTTCCTGTGATTAGGTAAGAGCTCGTTAAAAGGCTGTCACTGCAGCGATGTGAATATGCATGACAGGGGCCGGCCTAATCACAGGCGACGACCGGAGGGGGGGAATTGTGTGTAAGGAGCCTACTGAAGACTTGATTTAATTAATGTGAGTAGAGGAGCGTCTTGTTAGGAAGGAAGCTTGTAAGCAAGAAAAGGTTAGGCAGCTCTCACATTCAGCTTAAACATCATCTAGGAGCTTTCAGGCTGGAGGAGATTTCCAGCCACCAAACTTAACACATTTATTCTCCCCTTTCTTCCTGTTAAAGCACATTTCAGTCGAGGTTGTTATTCAAAGCAATGTGCAACACTCGCTCTAATTCACCACTCGGCAACATTACAACACTCCTGATATGTGTAAGAATCAAACCCCTTCTCCTCTACATTGCACATGAATTTCTCCTGCTCTCTCCTATTCTGCTCCGGCCGGTGGTGGAGTGGTGCTGAGGGCTATTTCTTTCAGGGAGTCTTGTACGAGGCCTTTTTAGCCGTCCTCAATGGCACAATGGTTGCGAGCGTATAGAGCAGATTCCTGCTTTATTGAACCTGTGTATAATGTCCGCTGAATGGAACACATTAACCGATTCACACTCACCTCCTTCCCTTCCTCCCCCCCCAGACAGGAAAAAGGAGAAAAGTAAAATGCTAAAAAAAAAAGGAGAAAAAAAACCCTCCTCTCACACTGAGGCACAATGAGTGCCTTTTCCACTGGTGTCATTTGTCAACCACTGCTTGCTTTAAAACATACAAAAGACGTGGAGGTAGAAGAGAGAGCAGGAGAGGCAGGAGTTCTGGAGGCAGGGAGGTGAATTAGCTCTTTTCCATAATCATAAGTGGGGCTGCATAATTATTTGTTTCTGCTTGGACATTATTCAAACAGTGGAGGTGTATATTCCAGTCAGTGAGGTGATGTTGGAAGAGAAACTGCACAGACCTGCTGGTGTAATATAATGATTTAGTCTTCGTAATCAATCATTTTGACTAATTTGGAAAGGGAGGACTGTGAAAATAGGATGCTGATATAAGATACAAGTGCAAAAAAATAGAATTAGAAGGTTTGAAATGAACATCTGCTGAGGTGTTACTGTTAGACTTGGAATAAAAAAGGTTAATCTGCAACAATGGTCACTAATCAGGCCTCTAAAATTCAGTCCATGTTGGCCACTGTAAACTGATTGTGAGTCATTACAATCAAAGCCTAGTTGTACCTTGTGGTCTCTCCTTTGTCTTGATCCCTAATGGTGATTATAACAGACAAGAGGTCACAATTACGCAAATATATCAGTGCAGAACATTAAATATAACGTCATACAATATTTCACTTTGTAAACCAAGATTATTTCAAAATATTTGGGTAGAAACTTACTAAAATTAATGTTTAATGTTAAATTTAGTTGTTAACCCTCTGAACTCCAAACAGTTTCTGGGCATTTATTGTTCTTGCCACATTTTTCCGTCACTGTAGGCTCATTTTTCACTGCAATAGAAAGTCTTGCACCTCCATGTAAACAGCACAACCATGACTAGGAGTTCTGTTGCGCAAGATAACAAAGTTTTAGTGGCATAAATCTAAAAGAAAGAAAAGCAAAAGTTGAATTTCTTTCGTGTGTTATTTTACTGAAATGAATGAAAAGCTGTAATCAACATGTACAACATTTTTCCAAGTCACCAATACTGAATTCTTTTTAAAGGATTTTACTATTTATCTTTTTACAACCTCTACTTTTCTCTCTACTCTGCACCTCAAAGATGTTTCACCATGCTGAATGTTTCGTCCAACAACTTGCTGCTCTCTATACTGTTTATGAGCCATGCTGCATTTATTTTACTGCTTCAGAATGTTGTATTTTCCTCTCAGTCTCTCTAATTCGTTTCTATACTTGTGTCCTCTCTGCTCTTTGTAAACACAGCCTGCAGTTCATCTGAGAAGTCGCTGGCGTTTTGCCAAGTCACTGCTGGTTGCAGCTGAATTACTTAAGGTTTTTCAGTGGCGCTGAAAAGTGCAGAATTGTATTTATTTATTTTTTAAATGTATTTTTTGGGGGAGAGTTTTTCCATTTTATTGGTAGAGAGACAGAGTGAAAGTGGGGGTAGACAGGAGAGTGACACGCAGCAAATGGTCTTGAGCCGGACTCGAACTCATGACCGCTGCTAAGGGACTGAACCCATGTGGTATCGCCTTAACTCAGTGAGCTAAACGGCGGCCCAGAATTGTATTTATTTTAACATTTTTTTACACAATTTGGTGCAAATGATTTATTTTTGAGACGACACATATAGAATAAAGTGATTTTGATGAAATGCCAAGATTCAGAGCATAGATTTAGTTCATTTTAGTTTGAATTGTAGTTCAAGGACCACTGTCTGGGTGTTCAGAGGGTTAAATGTGATTTTTGTCCAAAGAACTACTCTTGAAACGAAGAAATCCACTAAAATACAAATCATATAAATGGAGTCTGATGATTTTAGAAGCAGTGGAGGCCTGTGGCATCAGCAACCTTACGTGATGCATCCTTTAATCCTTTACTTGCTTGAAACTTAACTTATGAAGCTCGCTTATAAAGACATCGAGACCTTTGTTTAATCTGGCTACAAACTATTTACTTAACTTAGAAACAAAATGTGAATTTGAGAAAGTGATAACTGTCCTAAATAGGCATGATTGCAAACAAAAGTTTTAGCTAACATCAAGCATTCCTGGTAATGAGCTCTGTTTGGACTCAGGGTGGACAGTTTACATGTTCAGCTCTGATCAGGTTTGAACATTCAAAGACGACAGGTTCGTTCTGCTAATACGTTTCCTCTTTGCATCCTTCTCTCTCTTAAACACACGCCTCTTTGCTCCCATCCGCCGACTCCCCTTCATCTGCAGAAACAGAAACACACTCACCGCCGGGCAAACACATCTGACCTCAGAGCTAACAGTCGGCCAACCTCCAGACACCTCTCATTCCTCCACCTCAGAGGTTAAGAAGGGCTGGGCGCTCGGGCAAACAGACTTCGCATAATAGACTCACTCTGGAGATGAAACGTTCATATTAGAGGCTTCACTCTGAGCACACACACACTCTTTCTGCTGCTTGTGCAGGGGGGGAAGAGTGTATTTGTACAGGACAAGTCATTTATGCAGTTCTCTGAGCTCTTCTCCTCTTTGAACTTTTTTTTTAATTACTCAAAAGATGTGTGCTTTTGGGTTAAACTTGCTTTAAAAAGAAAAAATCCGGCCTGGTCAATTATCATGGCCGATATTTGACATTTTCTGATTATCGTATCGGTAAATTATTGGCTGATTATTGATAAATAAATGCTCTACTTCAGGTCTGATGCAGCCTCCTCTCTCTGTGGTCTCAGAAATGTCTCTCGAGCAGAAACTGAACAAGAAACACAAACCAGGAAATTAGCTACCGTCATAGCAGCTAAGGCTACGCTAACAGCTAGCGGCTAAGTTAGAAGGCAGCCACAGATTAACCTGAAACAGAGTCTGGAAAACAATAATTAATGATCGATTTAAGATCTGGACCTTAGTGGGTAATAAAAGTGAAATAGAGAAGAACAGCAAATTGATCCCACATAAACAGAGGAGATAATTTTATCACTCCTATTTCTATTTAACATATTCAGCTATCGTCACCCTTATTAATAAAGAGGCCTGGTTATGAATGACAGGTTCTCTGCTATCTCATGCTGTTAAAACTCCAAATATCGGCCTTTCTTGATCACCAATAATCGATATCAGCCCTAAAAACACTAAACAAACAAACCCATGTTGGTGGATCCCTATAAGGAACTAGAATGCAGACAGATTAGAGCAAAACAAATGCCATTCCTGCAGTATTTTTTTTTTATTTGTCTAGCAGAACCAGCCAAGCCGTGACAATCACACATACACACTCCACCTCCTCGTCTTCCTCGACTCACCCCCTCTCTCCTCCCCCCCACACTCCATCAAATTGTGTTTTTGCTACAAATCAATAAACATTATCAGAGAGTGGCAGACTATGGGCTGGTGGAGGCAGCCTGTGTCTGTTAAAGCCCAGACCGCCCTGTCTCTATCACAGCCTGGGTGAGAAGGCCAGGAGGGAACAGAACGAAACACACAAGAGGAGGAAGGTAGGCAACACAAAAAAAACACACAAACAAGCAAAGATGGAGGCGGCATACATACAAAAAAAAGAGCCACAATTACACAAAGACACGCTGGGTGATCAAACAGCGAGTTTTTGGTGCATGTACAGTCCTACAGAGAGCGATTTCTCACATCCATACAAACAGAAACACGGCAGAAAAACAATCAAAGTGAGCAGACTGGAAAAGAAAAGAACAGCAGCGAAGCATTAAGGTGTTTAACAATAATCCTAACAGTACAGCACAGGCTGTTTTGACCACGCCACTCAATAAGAAATTACAAGAAGAAGAAGAGAGAGAAAAAGTCAACAGCGACTTTAAACACTCCCTAACCCATTAGGCCGCTGTATCACCACTCTATGCTTGTCAGCTCGCTTTAGCTTTAGCGTCAGAAATCCTCTCCAACGCTCTACACGAACCATTTAACTGAGCCCTAAATAAGATGATTTTCAACCTGTCCCCTCTTAGCTGGGGGCTGGAGAAAGGGAAAATCAGGGGGCCTGCCATACACCATTTCTCAATTACCTTTCTCATTATTGTCGCCCGTGTTCATTACTACTATTATCACCCTGCTCTTTCTGTTGCACCCCCACTTTAGGCTAGCTGTCGTGGTGGATGAAGAGAGGAGAGAGCTCAGCTTTTTTTTTTTTTTTTTAGCGAGGCCAAAGCACTTCAGGTAATTAATATAGCGAGAGGGGGCAGATGAGAGGAGACGGAGAATATGTGAGTGTACGTACGCCTGTGTGTGTGTGTTTTTGCTGCAATGCCTGATTGGGGAGCTCACCTGCCGATACCCCCTAAAAGGTATTTCATTAGCGAGCCTTTTACCATACAAGCAGAGCAACAAAGCCCCGGTTACGCCTGTCTCCACTCCAGCTCGACAGGGCCCTCCAGGACGTCTGTAGCTGTGTGTGGGAAGAGTAAAAAGACGAGTGGAGGAGCCGAGAAGAGAGGCGAGGAGAGGCTATCCCCGTTCATAATCTCATGACAAAAGGCAAAAAGGCATCATCCTATTACCAGCGTGATCTTCACCAGCTCCTGCTAGCTCCTTTCCACAGGGGGCTCTCTTTTATTATTAAGGTGAGTGGGTGATAGGGAGCAGGGAAGGCGCCCGGCACCTCCCTATTAGCCCTGGGACAAGAGTAGGTATGAAGGGGGGAGAGGCGAGACCCCATGCTAAGGTCCTGCTTGGAGTCTTTTTTTCCTATTTTCCAGAATGAGAGCCTTTGCTTGGACACTTGGGGGGGTGGCTTCTATTAGGCTTCAGTGCAACAACACAAAGTGGGAGAGATTCTTCAATCAACCACCTCAATGCCAGCGGTGATGATCGCTGGGAAAACATCTTCAGCTCCACCTGTTAGGACTCATTGGCAGCTGATTCATGTTGCTCCACCACAACGGTTAACATGTCAGGGAGCCGTCATTAGGGGAAAGATGTAGTTTAGCTACTGGGAAAACTACAAGTACACTGTAAAAAATGTACTATTTACTATTTTACTATGTTTTTCTTTTTTTGTGAAATTACAGATGATAACTAAAATCACACTTAAAAAAAATAAATATATGTTGGTTGTAAAAACTATAAATATTGGCCACATCAAAAAATAAAAAATTTAAAAAAGGTAATTTGTTCTTTTAGAATGTTTGACTGTAAAATCATGCTTTTTTACTGCACAAACATTAGCAAAATATATAATTATTTTACCAATATTTGCCATTATTTGAAAGAATATTTATGTATGTTAAGGATTAGTAAATACATATTTTTTTAAGATTTATTTTTTGGCCTTTTACGCCTTTATTAGACGGGAGAGAGTGGGGAAGGACATGTGGTAAATGGCCGAGATCGGAATCGAACCCAGCACAGCCGCTACGTCTCTGCACATGGGTCACTTAACATAACCGCTAGGCTATCGAGGCACCCGTAAATACATTTTTCAGCTGTTATATTCTGAAACTTTACAAAATATGTAAAATATCTTGTAAAGCCACAGAAAAAAAGTAATACTTTACATATTAACTGCAAAAAAAGAGGTAAAAATCAATAATAAATGGCCAGTAAAGTAGTAAATCAGCATAACATATCATTATTTTACACATATTTGTCATTATTTGAAAGAAAAAATGTATATTAAGGACTGAAAAATGGTAAATGGTAT
>OMNN01096530.1:0-30148 GCA_900302755.1 Chromis chromis
CCCAGACAACCACATCTCACCACAGAAACATGGAGAAAATTTCAAAGTCATTATTTTTATTTAGTTTTTAAACCTTTTATGAGATTTAAATAATAATAATAATAATAATAATAATAATAATAATAATAATAATAATAATAATGTTCCTTTAAGATTAAGATCTTGTGTTGTTAAAGGACAAAAGAGATGGAAGAAAAGCGATCAGTCCATTTCATGTTATTTGTGGGCTTTGGGTGACACCTGGTGGTTGTAAATGAAAGCCTGAAACAGATTTTTCAGTTTACTTTTTATTGTGTTATTAATGCTAATTATTCTGTTTTATTGCTATTAATTACTTTGCATTTATATTTAATTTTCTAGATGATTTTTTTTTATTATGTGTAATTCTTTTCTTAAAGTTTTTCATGAATGATTTTGTCTTCATTGGGATGTTTGAGCTCCACTGAGCAGAATGTTCTTCGTGCAGAAGTTCTACATTCACCTGATGGAGTTGGGGAGGTTTCACTGTGTTCACCTCCAATATGAGTCGAAGACAACATCCATGAGCATCACAGCTAGTCTGCAAGTTAATCCAGTTTGTAATGTTGTATATATTGCAAGTGGGTTATGATAGTTTCCAACACAATCATGCTGAGAATGGATTTTTCTGTGAAGTAGAAAACATCTTGTGTCCTGCAGGTTTTGAAAGAGCTTAACAGTGTTGCTGTAGTAGTTTGTGAGTAGTGCTTTGTTGTGGAAAAAACAAACAGAATACTTTTACATGATATGACTTTATTACTATATGTGTTCGTTATATGTTTAATTATTATATGTTACATGATTTAAGTTGTCTCAAGATTCACTGTTGGTGCAACAAATAAAAACTCATACTCAGATTCTTTTTTCTTTCTTTATTGTGAATATTAACAGCTTTAATAAGTTCTTGTCCCATAGGCTACAGTGACTTTATTAACGTAATTGACAAAATATTCTCAAAACAACGACACATGCAGAAAACAGCTACGTTGCAAACGACATAGCAGCAGCAACAAATGAAACAGGTTCAGAATTCAGATAGGAAACTTTGTCGATACAAAACCATACAAAAAACAAGTAAACACAGATGTTTAAGGCATTCGTTTGTTGGGAAATACATCATGCATCTTTGCAGGATCATGTTCGAACCCCACCCCCCTTGCACATCTGCAACAAGTGGTGCTCGACCAACGTTAGAGGATGTTCAGTCCTGAGATTAGAGAGAGTCAGGCTTAGGTTTGACTGTCAGATGTGTCTTGCTGATATTGATGGCATGGTTTACATTGTAAATCACAGAGATGTTTCAATATAAGCTCAGAAATATAAATGAATGCTAAGCATGAGCAGATAAAAATGTAATGTATCTGATCTTTGTATAACAAGAGTTTTTTTTCACATGTCTGGTCCCTTCACTAAGTAACAACTTTAAATAATCAAATGTCTGAACTAACACTGCTTGATGACAATCTATGAATCGATGAGTACAAATTTAGGAAATCAGGGGTTACAAGTAAAATTTAAAACAAGGATTATGGAGTAACTCTAAACACAAATGCTTCAGGTTACAGAACAGGAACATATCAATAAATTAATTGCACTAAAACCCATTTAAATATATAGCAAATTCTTTATATCTACAGTAACACTTAGTGACCAGCTAGCGAGTATGATCTGGTAAGTCATTTCTTTTCACTGAAATCCTCACTCGCATGCAGCAAAGAAGTCCTCCTCTCTGTTCTTTGTTTATCTCCACAATACACGGAGATAAATATAATCTGAAATCTGAAAACACAAGTATACCGCAGGCCAGTTATTACAAGGTACAGTAAAGCATCAACCTGAACTCAAAACTTGATTGCATTAAACGAAAGATCTGTCCTGATCTGCCAACATTTTTCCTCATGTAGTCCTAGAAATCTTATAATTGGTCCCACAGCAAGTTGGCAACACGTGGAAGATGTGACATGAGCCTGCAGCTGCCCTCTCACTGTGTTACTGATGCAGTCCCTAACTCAGGCTGAAACGAACAACACAACTCTGCTGATTGTTACAGCCTCGCTGCAGTATGATGGAGGTACTTGGTTTTGAAATGCACAGTTGTTTTAAAAGAGCTTTTCCCTAAATATAACACACTCAAAAGCTGAGAATCTAATAGTCCAGCTATAGATCAGTGGAAAGACAAAAATGTAGATACCAATTTTTTTAAAGGGTTTAAAAAGAAAACATAGTAAAGCTGTAATAAGCACTATTACTGTTTGTGTTTCTTCTCTGTTATATTAAACACATGTAAGTCTGAGTGTTTTCTACATTCATAGTTAAATATGAATTTCCAACCACTTTTTTTTTACAGACATTTTCTTGCCCACATAGCCCAGTCCTTCACCTTCTATTCTCATAGGATGAATAACATGCAGAAAATGAAGTTAATGACATCGAAATGAGTTCTTTAAAGGATAAATACACCTCACATGTTCACAAACTTTAACTCTATTCGCACATACAGAGATTATTTCTTTCCAGACAAATGGGGAGTTTGAAGACATTACATGGAGAAGGTTACAAGCTGCAGTCACAATCTTTTACAACTTCCAACTATTTTTTATGGCATATAAATGTTTCATCCACAAGGGAAGGAGATTTTAGGCAAAACAAAAGATTTGTATTTTTGGATGCCTCTATACAGATCCTAATATAGGAGTACATCTTGGCAAGTGTTAATGTCCATTCAAAAATAAAGAAATAGCTTTTTTTTTAAATCTCAAAGACAGAAGCCCTTGCATGGGTGTTGTCACTGAAAAGAAAACTCCCTGTCATGTCCACTTTTGATTTGGTTAGTTGTAGTTGTGACACTGGTGGGGGCTACAGGCACTCAGACAACACTTCATGCTTGTCCGGCGTTAAGGTCATTTCCGACTGCGGCTCTGTGATGAAACTGGCGCTCAGCTGGAGCTTGACCTGTTCCACCTCGTAGTTGTGCAGGTACTCTTGAATCAGGTAGCGTTCTCGTCTGATCCGAGCTTTCACATCTGACGGGACGTCCGGGATCATCCAGGCCACGAAGAACTTCACCACGAAGACCACGTGCTGCAGAGGAGGAATTATCACATGGGAAACAATTGAATCTACATGGATTCTGAGCATTATTCTTAGCGTAAGTAGTGAGAAAAGGCTTTGTTGTCTTACTTCCATGATAATAATAAAGGCCATTTTGGCTGCCAGGATGTGCCAGAACTGCATGGTGTGAGTGTACTCCCTCTGGTGGCCTGGAGGGTAACGGTAGTCTCGGTATCTGTACAAAACAACAAGCAGAAGTATCAGTAATGTCTCCTTAAAGGAAGCTTAAAACAAAATGTGTTGTACCAGTGCATAACAGTAAACTTAACAAATAGCTCCAAAAACATATATAATCATTTGTAATTCAAAAATCTAATTATATTTCTTCAAATGTTGCAGCTTTCTGGCCAACGGTGTGTAACAAACTGACATATAAAACCTTTAGAGAATGCCCTAATCCTACTGTAATCTTTGTAAACCAACCGATATATTATAACCTCATCAAATATCTCTGATAAATATGTTAGCAAATATTTGCTTTTTTACACAACCAGCAAACACAGAACAACACTAGTGGTCATTTAGAGTCATATTCTGGGCCAGCTTTCATCTTTTAGCCTTCTTTTTACCTCTTTTTTTATTCTTTGGAGTTTCCATAAGCCCTGTCTCTGTTTATCTGCCACATTACAGTGCATTTATTAAAGCCTATTCAATAAAAACAGCTGCCTGCTGCAGCTGGAAGCAGTGCTATGAGGCTGTGAGTCTGAATCAAAACAACAGTGTTGCAGGCTATAAAAGCAAAGCAATGAGTTGAAATATGCTAAAACACTCAAAAAAGGTGAGGGTTTTTCACTTTGAGCGACTCCTATCACATCACATCTCGTCATTTGACCTTTTGTTCATAGACCAGTATTGATTAGTGGTGCTTTAAAGTTGCTAAAATTGTAAAAACAAGTGAGATATAGATGCCAAACGTCCTCTTTAAGCTCTAATACCTGCAGGTGGTGGTGTAGTTATCAAACCAGTTCTCCTCTGGCCTGTTTTCCTCTTTTATCTGGGAGATGTCGTATATCGACAGGCTGTTGTTGATGTAGCCCCTCATGCTGGACTCTTTACTGTAGGCGTACAGGTAAACCATGCGGGGGATCATGTCTGAGGTGAAGGCCATGATGAAAGCCTGGAAAAAAAGAAAACACTGTCAATAAAGTGTTTGCTGGTGAAGTGAAATGCTGTTTAAACAGTCAGTTATAGCGCTACAATCTATAATTTATCATGCACGGAAGAACTATAGAATACAAGAGTCCAATAAATGTCAGCTTTATTTTACATTAACTGAGAATAAAAAACTCACATTGGTAACAACAGACAAAATGGCCACAGCATTGAGGATCTCCTGCCACGCTCCAATGTTTCGGGCCTTGGATGCCATCGGTCGTTTGAACTGGGTGGTGAACTTCCAGGCGTCCACTCTGATTTCCAGAATGTTGTTGAACAGGGCCAGGAGGGGGGCCAAGGGGAAGGAGGCCACGAACAGAGTGATGAAGCCAAACTGGATCACTAAAATGACAGCGAGGGCATTCACACACACAGAGAGAGTGATGAATAAGTTAGAAAGCCAAATACATACAAAGTCTACAGAGATATGTCACTTACAGTTGTGAACAAAAGTTTCCATACACTTGTAAAGACCACGCATATCATGGCAGTCTTGAGTTTCTAATGATTCCTATAATTCTTGTTTTTCTGTGATGGAATCCTTGATGCACATTTGTCTGTTGTCAAAAAAACAAACATCACAGATTCCTTATAGGTCGTCTGGAAAAATTAATAAGTCTGCTGGGTCAAAAATATCCATACAGCAACTTCAATTATCAGTTTTGGTGATGTAGAAAGTTGTGTTGATTGTCTTAGTGGCATGGCCTCCTGGCTTCTTGTTGTTGATTTTGTCATATTTCCAGAAGACCTATCTTAAATCTATGAAAGAACCAAAATGCATGATTGTTTTATTGTAACAAATATTCCATCATAGAAACTTCAGAGTTATAGGAGTCATGGGAAATTCAAGACTCCTATGATATACATGGTCTTTACAAGTGTATGTAAACTTCTGTTCATGACTGTATAATTCATAATTTAATTTGTCACATATCCACATCAGTGAAGCTCCTCACCCATCTCCAGGTACTCATAGAACAAGCCCAACTGGCTGAAGTTTTGCAGGACGTGATCCTGCTCCCAGCGGCTGTAATGGTTCTCAGGATTGTGACGTCCTCTTCTGCCACTCCACCAGTTACGGATCAACCTATTGAAGAATCCAATAAAGAATAGTTAAGTGTTAAACCGGCAATAATCAAATAAAGGTAAGACCAGACTTTGAGATTTTTTGAGTGACAACGGTAAAATGATTTGAACAAAAACTACCAAATTAAATATGGTTTTCTATTGACAGCTTAATGACTATCTACTTCAGAATAACCTGCTAGGACTTTCAGTCAGGTTTTAGAGTGAATCACAGCACGGAGACTGCCCTGTTAAAAGTAACTAATGACCTTTTAATGGCATCAGATAGGGGTCTTCTATCTGTTCTAGTTCTGTTAGACCTCAGTGCTGCATTTGACATTGTTGATCATAATATTCTCTTGAGGAGATTAGAAGATGATGTCGGCATTAAAAACTCAGCCTTAAACTGGTTTAGGTCATATCTATCAGACCGGCTTCAGTTTGTTCATGTCAATAATAAATCTTCAACATGTGAACGGGTTTGGTGCGGAGTACCACAAGGGTCTGTTCTTGGACCAATACTGTTCAATCACTATATGTTACCACTCGGAAATATTATTAGACAACACAACATTAATTTTCATTGTTATGCAGACGATACCCAGCTATATTTATCAATTAAAGCTAATGAATCAGACCAACTAATTAAATTAGAATCCTGCCTCAGGGACAAGTCCTGGATGTCTATTAACTTCTTAATGCTCAACACATCCAAAACTGAGGTCATAATCATAGGTCCAAAAACGCTCAGGGAAAACTTTTCTAATGGTTTAATTACCCTAGACAATATTTATTTAACCTCCAACAGTGATGTGAGGAATCTGGGTGTTATCTTTGATCAGGATCTGTCCTTTAACTCCCATATTAAGCATGTCTCCAGGACAGCCTTCTTCCATTTAAGGAACATCGCAAAAATTAGAAACTTTTTGTCCTTTAAAGATGCAGAAAAAAATATTCATGCTTTTGTGACTTCAAGAATAGATTATTGTAACTCCCTATTGTCAGGATGTCCAAACTCCTCTGTTAGGATCCTACAGTTAGTCCAGAACGCTGCTGGAACTGGAAGGAGAGAGCACATTTCTCCAGTTCTGGCGTCCTTACATTGGCTTGGATACTTGGATACTTGGATACTAATTCAAGATACTTCTGATCACATACAAAACCCTTCATCATCAGGATCCGTCCTATATCGAGGAACTGTTACAAGTATATCTGCACCCTCCGCGAAGAGCTCGCGGAGGGTGCAGGACTGTTGGTAACCCTTCAAGTCCATAAGAGTAAAACAGGAGGCAGAAGTTTCAGCCAAATGGCTCCTTTACTTTGGAACCATCTTCCAGCCTCAGTCCGAGGGGCAGACACCATTAGCTTATTTAAGAGCAGACTAAAGACCTTCCATTTTTGATGAAGCTTATAATTAGGAAAAAATAGGAATAAAATAGGACCACTAAGCTAAGCTGCTATAGGCCTAGACTGCTGACGTTTTTTTCTCTCTCCCGTTAAAGGGAGTTTTACACTACTTTTGGAGCTTCTGTTACTTTTCCTTCTATTCTGGTCATTCTGTACTTCCGAGATACTGCCGCTGTCTCTGTTTCTCCTTGACAGGTGGGGAGCAAGACGAGAGGACATGAAACCAGGAGCTACAGACCCTGGCCACTGGGATCCTGGCACCATGACCCCACCTCAGGACCGTGACCCCACCTCAGCACTACGACTCCACCGTGGGACCGCAACCCCACTTCAGGACCGCGACCCCATCATGGAACGGCGACCCCACCTCAGAAGAAGCACGGCCTAAGACTCCAGACTGACATGATCATCGTCAGACCAATAGACTTGTGGATGGCTGCCCTTTTCAGAGTCTTGGGTCTGCCCGGAGTTTCTTCCTAATGAGGGAGTTTTTCCCCGCCATTGTTGCTTCTGCTTGCTCTGGAAAGGGTTCTGTTGGGTTCTATCTTTCTCTCCTTGTGAAAGCGCTTCGAAATGTCTGTAGATGTGATTAAGCGCTTTACAAAATAAAGTTGATTTATTGATTTATTGATATTGTGTTTGGTCAAATCAGACAAATAGACATTATTTGAAAGTGTGTACTAAAGTTTGGGACAGCTTCTCGGCACGTCTGATTCTTCTACTACAAGTTTCAAAAAGTTTAAATGTTTGTTTTATATGCATGTGGCTGGATGATTTTCCTCCAGACTTTACTACACCACTCATTTATACACATCAGAAGATTTTAACTTGATGTAAAAGGTGTGATTTTAGGCTTTTCACAATACTGATGGCCTCTATGCACCAAACACTCAGGATTCAGCTAATGGATCCTTTATTTATGCAAAGTTGTCTCTTGGCAGGTTTTATCTAAAACTGTGAATTTTCTCAAGACCAGGGCAGAGTGTAGAAAGGAGAAAGAAAATGCACTGAATAGCCCTTTTTCCTACCTGGACAGGAAGTGACACACCTGTTAGCTAAAAGAAAAAGCTAACCAAGGCAGCATGGAGGAGAGCAGAGTGAGGAGTGAGTTATTTGGAAGACTAATCCAGCTTGTGGTCATCTTTGCTTTGAAGTTGTGACGTATAAATGTAAATGGATTGACTTTGGGTCCAAGAACCAGCTGGATTTGTGTAAGTTTCCTAAGGAATAAAGAGCTGCTGACTATAATCTAGCTATGATCCCAGCAGCAGGGTTGGAAATTACTCATTCAACTACCTCTTTGGCCTGCAGTAGTGGATGTCTACATCTTTGTTGGATCCTGGTTACGGTAAGTCTCTTTTGTTTTACAAATCTCCAGGCATCTTCCCTTCTCTTGTCTTAATTTAGTGTCTTCTATCACTCTTGATGTTCTCTTCTACCTTCCTCAGCCCTTCACAAACACACCAACACTTCTCAGAACTTAACTAAACTGAAATTAACTGACCAGAAATCCTTCTAAAAGTCTACAGACTGTTTACCTCCCCTGAAAACATTCCTTTATACATACACAGTCTCAGTTATTTCTGGAATCTGAATCATCTGAAGGCTTTTTCTTACTTAGTTAGTTAAGGAGCATTTGATTTCTCTTATCAGGATTCAGAATGTGGCTTTCTGTTGATATTTGGTCTCTGATTTTGAATTTGGTTTCTGCTGATTTATTGAACAATTGTGCGTGAGATGCTTTTGTGATTGCTTATCATTTGGGTTCTATATAACCAGAGTTAAACAAAGAAACTGAATTAAAGGTGTGTTTTCCTTTTAACTTGTGTATTTTGGTAGAAAGGATGGTAAGCTATCCGGTCTATCGCTCTAATTTGTTTATGAAAGTATTATTTTAAAGTGATCAGTGGAGGATTGTGTTTATTTCCCTGTCTACTATCCACCTCTATGTTGAATATCAGGGATATCCCAACACTACACTAAAACTGATCATGGATCAAGTCAGTGACATAGATCTGTAAATCTGTATAGACCCTCATGACCCATCACTGCCATCTCTATCAGAATGTAGGTTGGACTTCCCTGGCTCTGAGAAGGGAGCAACATTGTATATTGTTCATTTATAAGGCTCTACTCAAAAAACTTCCTCTGTACTTATCGAGCCTACTGAGCTTCCGATCACTTAACTACCCTACCCGTGCACAAAACCCACTGGCTCTTAATATCCCAGCTGTTAAAACGGAGATAGGGAAATTTGCTTTTGGTTATTTTGCTCCTTTTAAATGGAATAATCTGCTGTCTCAGCTTCAGTTAGATACATTGATTCCTTTTAGTCATTTTAAATATATTCTTGTTGATCTCATGAATTCTGAATGTACATGTGCTTGTTGAATTAATTTGTATTATTATTTTGTATGTGTTGTAATCAGGGCGCCATTGGAAATGAGAGCTTGCTCTCAATTGGCCTTTCCTGAATAAATAAAGGTGAAATGAAACATGAAATAGACGCACTAACGTATTATCTTGTTGCAACTTATTGCTTCTTCTACACCGATGAACGAGTGCAGAGTTGACAGTCAAGGACTCACGGCAGCAGGGCTTCCTGAATGTTCCCACATAGCTGCTTCCCCGTCATGATGATCACCAGCTGCGTGGTCAGCTCTATCAAACAGCCTCCAGGGTCACACTGGGAAAGAAAAAGGTTTCTATTTTACTTAACATACTTTCACTTGATGCTCTTCCTGCACTAGAACTCTCAAGTTCAGTACACAAAGAAACCTGTATTTTCCTTTGAATCAGGAGAGATAAAAGCTCACCTCCTCATTCCTCAGACTGCTCCATTTGCCAAACATGTATGAGTAGTCTCTAGGGTAACCCACAAATTTGCCCTTGAAGAAGGCCACGTAGAAACATGAGGAGTAGTAGTTGACGAACTGGAACAGAAACATCTTCATGGTCAGCTTGTTCTCATATTCCAGGTGGGTTTTGGGGATTTCTGCAAGAAGCAAATGGCTACAATCAACACCAGATAATAGACCAGTGTAAAACGCCTCTCATCTTTTCTTTGGTTCTGTGTATTTCTGATGAAATCTTCTCACCCATGTCGGTGATCCAGACGGCCACTCGCTCATAGAAGAAGTTGAGGATCAGGATGATGACAAAGTTAATACAGGAGGCAGTGACAGAAGTCGCCAACTGTGGAGTGATGAATCTGCCCACCAGCTGGATCTTCCTCATTGGGTCTTTGATGATACTTGCAAAGGCTGCATAAACAGCCAGCCTGTATGCTATGACCCCGATTATACAGGCCACGATCAGAGAAATCTGTAGAGAGCACACGCATAGGGTATAAACTCAATGACAATATATGACGAGACACTGAATTGCCGTTTTGCACCATATAAATCACACAAATTAGGTGAATATCAATTTACCCAGAATGTAACAGTTGCTGCAGAGAGGCAGAAGCGAGCGCACTTGCTGGTGATGGGGAGGTATGGCTCCTCTTCCTAGGAGATGAAGTCGTATTATTTTATTGGCTTAAAATGAGTCTATTCACAAATTATAGGGTGCATTATGAATGTCAAGTTTGCGGTCTTCTAAAGCACCTGTGTGATCTTATTGAGTCTCTTGTGGGTGCATCTGATCTCAAACTCTGGTCGAATTTGAAGCTGCTGCTGTTCCTCTTCAAAGTCCACCAAGTCCCATTCGTACTCCAGCCGGGCCTGACGCCGCTTCCAGAACTCCAAGAACAGAGTCACTGTCAAATAGTTTCAGAGAAAAGATGTGAAAATTCAGGAAATCTATGCTTAACAGTTACTTCTACTAAATAGAGAACTTGGCTTTATGACGTAAGTGTCTTTATCCAGGTGTGTTTGTGTGTCCATTCATTTTTTAAGATCTTAATCATGCCGTAGCTCCAACTTAAAACCAAGCATTCCTGTGTTGGCTTTTTGAAGTGTAATGTGTTTCAACTGTGCTGTGACTCTCATGATTTCTTGGCTAACCGCTGAGCTAGACGCCGGTTTTCAGACTCTCCTGGCCCACAGCATGCTGACAAACTATCCTGCTGCTTGTACATAACAACATAATTGTGCTGGCAAGTTGTTCTGGTTCGGAGGAGAGTTTGGGTAAAGGTCGACGCTTCAGTGTGAAAAGGCTTTAACTGTGAAAGTCTGTCCTACAGGAGGGGGGTTTCATTGGATCTTCGACATAAGTTCAACACAGTAAGAGCAGCACAGACTGACACTTACCCCATATCCCCATAAATATGGCAAAGAATACCGTTGCCTCATTATCAAACAGATGGGATTGCTGGAAGAGAGAATATGGAGAAGAGTAGGTACCTTAGAGAGGAAGAGGAAGTGGCATGCTGGGCATAAACAGGGTGACATACTGGTTACTCAGCAGGATACAATTTATTTCCTGTATTTGGTATCATAATTGTGCATTAGCCAGACATTTTTAATCATCTCAAGACATAAAAAGAACAGTTTTTAAATTTGACTTTGTTAATATATCAAGTGAAATTATTACCCAGGATGAGAGACAAGTGGAGTTGAGCTTCCAGTAAGGGCACTTTTTATCACAAAGAGGACACATCACAATACTGCCCCCGATATCAGCATCACATATTTCTTTGCTAAACAGAAAATAAAAAATACATGAATATGCATACAATCAACGGAAACATAGAAATGCTCTATAGTTGTAATTTAAAATGGTTTTCAAAATAAAATAATATACTTCTGGAATCAAGTTCTCAATCAACAGGCTATCTTCTTTGAACATCAACATTAGACTTCTAAGAATTGAGGCCTAATAGAAATCTATCTTTTAATCAGTTAATAATAATAATAATGCATTGGTTTTATATAGCGCTTTTCTGGACACTCAAAGACGCTTTACATTGCATTATTCATTCACTCCATACTCGATGGTGGTAAGCTACATATGTAGCCACAGCTGCCCTGAGGTAGACTGACGGAAGCCAGGCTGCCAATCTGCGCTATCGGCCCCTCCGACCACCACCAACCACTCACTCTCACACTGCATTCACCATAATGGTAATGGTATGGTGATATTTCATAATGGTTTGTGTTAGGAAAAGGGCAAGACTGCTAAATATTCCCTTTGAAAATACATTAAATGGACAAAAACACGTGAACAGACCACTTCTGATTTGGTGCCATTTTTATAGCTTCTGTCCCTTACTTCCAATTATTCCTGTTTCAACACAACAATGCACTCATACATACATAAATGTTTATGGTGTACAGAAATGTTGTAGCCAGTTGGCATGTAAGAACTTGACTGGCCTGCACTGAGCTCTAATATTAACCACATCAAACACCTTTGTGGTGCAATGCAACCCTCATGACTGTGAGCCAGATCTTATTTCCCAACAATCAGCTAGTCAGTACCTTACTTCACCTTTGCACTTGTAGCCGAATGGGGGCAAATGTCTGCACCTTAAAATCTTATAGAAGGCCTTTCCAGCAGCGTGGAGGCTCTTATAACAGAATATGAATGCTAGTTTTGGAATCAAATGCTTAACAAGCCTTCCAGGGTCCTGCTGCTGAGAAGCATCCCCACATCATGATGCTGCCACCACCATGCATCACTCATACACCTCAGTTTTTTAGGCACGCCTAATTACAATAATGCCGTCCAATACATCACAGTCCTATAAATTCGACCTTGGTGAAGGTTATAATATTGAGATTTAAATTAAATCGCTGTAAAAAATGTGATGATTCAACTTTATGATAACTTTAGCAGCTGCAGTTTGTGGTGCCTGATGAACTGTATTACCTTATACAGATGTTTGTTTCTCGTATTTAGCCTAGCCTCACTGATATAAATGGGATGGACAACATAAAACTTACACTTACAACACAACACAGTTAAAAAGCTCCACCAACTAGATCCTCTACAGTCACCATAAAGTTTAATCAGCAACTTTTTGCATATACTGAACATTATACCCTTCATGAAGTGAGGATTTATTGCAGGACTGTTGTATTAGACTGCAGTATTTTCAGTTATGTGTACCTAACAAAGTGGTAGTTAAGTGTAGGTATAATGTTTGGGTGTCCACATAGTTGTGACCATGATGCTGTCTGCTGGTACTAACCTTGATATGTTGTCATCATAACTGAGCACTCCGTAAGTGAAACATATAAGGCCCATGACGGCTGCAAAGAAGAGCATCTCTGTGTAGAAACCCAACCAGGCAAAGTAGATCCCAATCTTCTCCCCATAGTACTTCCTGCCAAAAATGAACCACTTTAAAGTCACGACACACTCAGAAATGTTCAATTTCAATGTCACAATCGGTGATAAATGTAAAATCTTGAGTGTGATGTTTTTTTACCTGATGAGGTTCAGAGGCTGCTCTTTGTAAAAACAGAGGAATCTGGCCCAGTGTTTGTACAAGTTGTAGCGTTCACTCTCACACTCCGCATTTCTTGCCTTTTTCCAGTATCGACACTGAAAGCAAAATAACCGACGTCATAAGAGATGTTGAAAAAAGTCTGTGAATAAGTGTGTTTCACAAAGTGTCCAAATATTCCCATTAATCCTGTCTTACTGTGAACATTTTTAGAACAGTTGCATCACATTTTCCTCCAAGTGAAAACAGTTTAGGGCTCTGGAACTGGTACATGCACAAAGAAATGATAGAAACATAACTTGAATGAGTCTTGAAATCCTGAATTCAGCACTGTCGCAGGGCAATTTACTACAACAGAACTTTTTTTTTGTAAATAAAAGCCATAGTAGCAACAATAATATGTACATATTCTACAGAATTGCTCCT
This sequence comes from Chromis chromis, assembly GCA_900302755.1. Taxonomy (NCBI): domain Eukaryota; kingdom Metazoa; phylum Chordata; class Actinopteri; family Pomacentridae; genus Chromis; species Chromis chromis. The sequence goes on from OMNN01096530.1 coordinate 13,577, forward strand.
GTTTAATCTGTTATGTGTTCAAATACAGCATAAGCAGCATTTTAATTATTGCTTGTAGGCCAGGAAGCATTCATTCTAAGTACTTAATATGGAACTGGATTACTTAAACTCTATGCGTCATGACATGAATCTTGCATGTTGAATCCTAATGTTCAAGGAAGTGTAGATAAAAGTGAAGGTTGGAAAAATTCTCACAGAATGGAGCGCTGGTATGTAAAAGCTGCTGTTTACTTGAATGTGACTTACATCATGAAGTGGGAAAGCTGCTGTGTAGGTGCCATTGCTGAGTAATCGCTTGATGCCCGTCTTGTCTCTCTCTTTTTGACCCTCTTTGTAGTACGGACAGCGAGCCAGGATGTAGAACACCTGACAACAAGGAAGGATTTTAACACATTTATTCAAATCAAATACATTTCAAATTTTGCTTTACTGTCAAACAATGCACAGTAAACCCTAAAACAAACATCTCTGCAAAGCATCTTACAATTCATTTGTCTACTTACAATTCTGTTTCTTGTGGATGGTGGGAAGAAGGTGTCTTTGTCATTTATGAGGAAGAAGTCAGTCTTGTTCTTGTCAAAGGGGTAGGTGAAGTAGTCCGGCTGTGGGTGCATGACGTGATCCGGCAGTCGAAAAGGGTGTGAGAGCCACTCCAGTGGGACGTCCTGACCATGAGGAATATCGCTCTCCTTGAAGGGTACTTTAATCTTCAAGACATCGGCGTATTTGGCCAGCACATCCCATGGAACATGGATCTTCAAGAAATACGTCTTTTTGTCTTTGGAGTCCTGATAGAAGAACAAATAGAAGTGACCAAATATACTTTTGTAACTGCTTGTAAGGATTTTTAAATTTTCTTAAGGTACTTGGTGGCAGTTGAATGTCTGTGACACTGAACCATCCCTTTAAGACATTTCTCTGTAGAATGTGTTGTGCCTCAGCAAACTGCCCACTAGGTGGAGCAGGTACTCTATGGATGAGATTTCTTACTGATTTGTCCTCCCTCTCCAGCTCCAGCCCTTCTTTCTCAAGGTTGGCCTCAAACTCTCTCCTCCTTTCCTGTGGATAAACAAGCAAACCACAAGCATTGGAGTCACACAAAGTCACACAGTCTCACCTTGTATTCTCCTTTACTTATTAATCTTTGAGAAATTTAACAAAACCCCCATCTGAGGAGTTTTGCAGTTCATTTAATCAGTCTATTTGTTTGTCAAGTTACAATTCAAACTCTTATAAATGGATTTACTCAAAGTAAGCTCTGAAAACTGGCCAGGGGCATGAAGGGGGAGTGATGGTGGGCGGGGATTCTGACAAAAATACTGTTAAAAGTGCCAGTTTGGATTTAGGACACCGTTAAAATGACTAACTATACACACAAGGAGAATCAAAACCTCAGTATTGGTCAAATAGAACAGGAGCATCAGGGAGCACATTTATATTTTAGTTGTTAATCTGCAAAATTTAACAAAAAATCTGTTTAAGTGGTACAGAGGTGACCATGGATAACAAATGTAGTGAGGCCAGGCCACATCATAATACAGGGTTAATTAAAACTCCAATTTCCAGACACAAAATTACATAAAAATATTTGAATATGCTTTCAACCCATAAAAATCTAACTACTAAACTAAAACAATGTATACACAGAAATACATTGCAATAAAATTACTCAGTTAAGAAATAATTCAACAGCAAAATTAATTAAAAAGCTAAAAGGCTGGAGATTACTTTAAAAAGATTAGGTTAAAATAAGAGTCTTAAGCTGTAGTGAAATTTGTGTTGAATGTTGGTGGAGCGCAGAAACTCTGACAAACTTTTGTCCAGTTTCAGGTGCGATTTCTAGTGAAACAAACTAGATATAAAACAATTTACTAACTTTTGCCTAAACCTCTGTTTGAAATATTTTTCTTTGACAACTGTGAGAAGAAGGAATACATCTGTTGACCTGTAGATAGACCTGTTGGTCAAGTAAGCGTTTGATATAAACAAAGTCCGATATGCTATGAGTAATGTGAAACTTAACTATGCATATACCAACATGTGAAAGTGATAACTGGATCATTTCAATACAATGCAATGTTCTGCTGGGAACCTTGATTCCTATACACTGTGGCAGATCAAGCACACACATCCCACGGCAAAGACAATTCCCGACAGCAGCGGCCTCTCCCAGTAGGACAATGTGTCCTGCCTCACTGTAAAAACTGTTCCAAAGGACCCAATAAGTGCTAAGTGCTCCACTGTCTTTGCCATCTAGTGTCCAAAATGACTCCCTGTTTACAATACAGGGCTCTCTAGTTACTATCCACCGGTTTATCTAAATGTTGTGTACCCACTCAACAGTGCCCTAAAAAAAATCCACAATGGAACAAAAAAGTAGTGTCAATAGTTTGTATGCTACTTTCTGCTAATAACCTCATAATGCAGCTGCTGACTGACTCCACTTTTGTAAGCAGTGATGCGAAATGATGATTAGTGTCTGAAATCTCAGTTTATTGCTGACTGCTGAGTAAACTATTGACCGTCTTTTAGTAGGGATAACAGCATGGATGAACTATATGAAACTACTTCCTCCTTCAGTCCTTCCCCACATGTGACCAATAATCACATGATTTGTACTTGTGTTATAAATATTTACTATATTTGGTCATGTGACATAAATGGCACATATTTAAGCATCCTTGTTATGTCTACAAACAGCTGATCTCATTTCTCCTGTTGCCATGACCAACCACAACAAAATACTTTCAAATCTGTTCATTTCAGTCATTGTGTCACATCATGAATGTCCACAGAATATCTGCTGAATCTCGCTTCCTCTTTGCAGCACCCCGCATTCCCGTTCTGTGGCTTAAATTGTGTAACAACGTTAGCTGCATCACAGTCAGACAATGGTGACACTATAAAATACTGGTTAGTCAAATCATAAAAATGTTTCCGTTACACGTACCTGTTTCTTTTCTCCATCTTTATCATCGACGTAAGACAGCACAAAGTCTATTCTGCGTACGCCGTCCCTGAAGAACACGGTGTCTTTGTTTGAATGGAGCTTGTCTGTCTGGAGGAGAAACAATCACAAAGTGCTTTTAGCTTTCTAACAGAGTGGGAAGACTGACAAGCAACACAACACAAGCTGACAGAGAAACAAAACATACAGAACATTGTTGACAGAAAAGCAGAAAGAACTCTCTTCATACATGTTTTATTTATTTAATTTATTGTAGACTATTGATTCCAGAGTGGCTCGGTTGTTAGCACCGTCACCTCACAGCTAGAAGATCCCACGGCCTGGGCCTGGGATCTTTCTGTGTGGAGTTTGCATGTTCCCCCTGTACAGCATGGGTTTTCACCGGGTTCTCTTGCTTCCTCCCACAGTCCAAAAACATGCTGTGGTTAGTTGGTAACACTAGATTGTACATAGGTGTGAATATGAGTGTGCTTGATTGTCTTTCTATGTGGCCCTGTGATAGACTGGCGACCTGTCCAGGGTGTCCTCTGCCTTCGCCCTGAGTCGGCTGGGATAGGTTCCAGCCCTCCCGCAACCCTACAGAGGATTAAGCGGTGTATAGATAATGGATGGATGGATGTTTCCAGAGGCATTAACCTTCTGAACGCCAAAAGGTTTCAAAGTATTTTTTGCTCCAGTCACATTTTTACTGTGGGCTCGTTTTTAACTGCAACAAAAAGTCAGGCACCTCTATGGAAACAGCACAACCATGGCTAGACGTTGAAAGAACTCAGAAATATGTTCTGTGCAGCATAACATAATTATAATGGCATTAATCATAAAACAGAAAGAAATGAAAGTTGAATTTCTTTGATTATTTATTTTACAAACATTGAAAACATTTTTCAGGTGTTACCAACTCCTGTAAAAAGTATGTGACTCTACAAACTATATATTTTTCTACTTACATTTTAATTAGTTTCCATACTTGTCTTCTATCTGCTCTGTGTAAACACAGACTGCAGTTTAGCCAAGTTTAGCCAAAAACTACATTTTTTGTCACATAAATGTTGGTTACAACTGAGTCAGTCATGGTTTCAAGGTTGCACTGAAGGAGAGCAGAAGTTTTAGTTTTTTAAATAATCTGGTTAAAACTAACAGCTTCTTTTTTGGCAAATCTTTAAATGAGACATGCAGAATAAGGTGATTTTGATGAAAAATCATGATTTCCAGCAGAGATGTGGTTAATTTTTCTGATAGAACGGTACGTTAAAGATAAGAAGTTCAAGGAACATTGGGATTTTTTATAATCTGATGATTCTTTCTGCTTTTACAGTTTCTGGCTCATAAATAGTGCAGTTTGGGGGATTTTTTAAACAACATAACACACCTTGCAAACATGCTGGCAGGTTTTTGGGGTTCATAGGGTTGACTCAACATCCACATGTTGGAATAGTCCTGCCAAGTATTTCAAGTAAATGTTTTTTTTTTTCAGTAATGTTTAGAGGGCGACCATGATGACTGTAGAAAACCACATGAAACAGAAAAATCTGGAGACTGTACAATCACAGCCTATCATTAACCAAAAATACCCGATGGTGGAGGAGAAATGTTCTCTACACGTTTATATCAGCTTATATATTTCAGCCACTGTCTTAACTTCTGAATTTCAAATAAGTTTATGCAAGAAGATCCTTCCATTAATGTAAAAATGTTTGTGTTGACACTACAAACTTCTGCTGTTTAAGGCATCGAGCTCCTCTAAAACAATAAGTATTATTTTTATGTGTTGGAAACAACACTTGGCTTGTGGTGATAAAATTATGAAAAAGGATACAAGATCAAGTACACCAGTGTCTACAATACACAGTGTGTGTCTTTATATGTATTGCTGCTACAGTATGTCAGTCAGTATATTCATGTACCTCATAACCTTGAACCACCCTGGAATTTAATATACTATAAAACTTTAGTTGTAATTACACTGTTAAATTGCTTCTACAATTACGAAAATACATTTTGTTTTATGAAAACGGTTCAAAGAAAGTATGCTGTTGTTAATCCAAACTTAATTCAAATTGTTTTGAAGACAGATGTATCAAAGGACAATACCAAACTTTATTTAAACATATGACAGTTTATGTATTCTTAAAAGTATGTCTAATTTAGTTATTCATATCTATATGTGGTTCATTTTGTGTGGTGATATTTGTCTGTCATTATTCACGAGGCCCTTCTGGTTTAGCATTAAAAGACAAAATACACTTTAGGAGCTATACTGTAAAGACTCAGCCACGGCTCGGAGCACCCAGTGTGTTGAGCAGTTTACTGAGCTCCACCCAGCTTGTTTATCAGAGCCTCGCATCCACTAACTGACCTTCCTGTAACAGGGGCGTGAACGCTGCTCCTTACAGTGTTATTTAATTATGGTCTGACTTAATGAAAAAATCTAACAAAACAACAGTGTTTGTTGGAGTAGCACTAATAACAAAGTGCTCCATTCATGCACTAAAACCCAGAGACATACTTTACAGAAACATAATATAATCAGTGTTATCAATTAAGATTAAACACCCATCTGCTGCATGGCCTCATTATATCAGTGAAAATCAGACAGACGGACAGCAGACTCCTGTTTGAGAAGCCACAGTTTATTTCTGCCTCGCTCTTAGAAAAATGAGAGGAGCTCTTTAAGACACAGAAGTCTTGTGACTCTGCAATCAGAGCGGTGAGTCAGCAAAGGGTCAGTCATCTATGTTCTGTAAAATTGCACAAACATACAGTAAACACTGGCTTAAACACAGGCTTTAGAAGAAAACAAGGTCAAACTCAGATTTTTAAAAGGGACATTATTTAACAGTTTAACAAGTAAAAGAATGTTTTGAGAAATAGGCTTTTTGACCTTCTTGCAGAGAGAGTTTGATACAATAAATATGAAGCTACAACCAGCGACTTTCCCTACCTTTGGACAAGGTACACCCTTCTTGCTAAACTAACCTACCAAGCTGCTTGGTGCAGCGTCATACGTAACGTACAGACCCATGAGCGGCATCGATCTTCTCATCCAGCTTTTGCTAAATATAGGTCCCAAAATGTCACACTTTTTCCTTAACAGTTTTTAATGTAATATCTGAACTTACTTCTGTGTGTCCAGGCAACGGAGCTTCTTTCAGACCATTTCCATTGCTTTCATCTGAAAATTCTAAAAAAAAAGAAAAAGAAAATTAATTGAAAAACATCAAAAATATAATAATTAAATGTACAGGAGTAACTACAATATAAGGAATATATATTCAAAGTTGAACCTTGTATTGAGGGATGAATAGGTTTCATACAACTGAATGCAGCAAATGTTCATAGTTCAAAATTCAGTCTAAGGTATGAAACTAGTTATTTTGCATTATGTATGTACTGCAACAGATTATAATGTAATTATTGGTGTTATAAAGGGAATGCAATTTTAAATAGTCTCATAACTGAAGGACGTTCAGTGATTTTGAACTGTAAGCGTTTGTTGTAGGGATCTGATCAATTATCTGTTTCAGTATTCAGCATTTTTCTGATTATCTGTATCTTTTTCACATAAAATAACTTGAAAATGTGCTACTTTACTTTATCTGTAATCATCACTCTGTGGTCTCATCCGCAGCACGACCAGACTAGTTAGACATCACAACTAATAGCCCATAAACACTGAAGAATACATGATGTTCTATTTTAGTTAAACATATGTAAAATTTAACTAAACAAAGGTATTTCAACAAAGTTTTGCACTGGATTCAATCAATTCAGATTAACAACAAGATTAAAATTTTTACTGCACATGTGTGTGCAAATACTGGTTATCAGTCTCCTTGATTACTAATGATCTGTATCAATATGAGCCCTGAAATAACACGTCGATCGGCCCCTGGTATGTTGTCTTATGATTTTCCTTCCATGCATGTCTCTTATAGAGTAGTTCAAATATTTGTGGTTGGTTTTACTTTTGAATGTGTTATCACATGGCCGTGTTAGTTATCAGCTCAGATAATAGGTGTCACCGGGTGGCTGTAGCTTTAGCAGCATCTGAACTGAAACAAAGGTAAATACAGCAAGTCCAGAGACTGATAATTGGTCAGTCTAAGCTACATGTAATGATGTATGTGTTGACAAAGCTGAAGGCAAAATGTTGACTTTCCAAAGACCTGTTCCACTTTCCTGTTTACATGAACCCACCCAGTGATGGAAAACAATAGTTCCAAAAATAATGTCATAATACTGTCTACTTATCCTACTCACATGCAGTAATTAAATGAGCTACATTAAGATCCCTTTATATCCATGCAGGATACGTGGTATGCAGGATAATCATAATGTTCACTGAAAACCAGTCCATCCCTTTAAGAGCAATCAGCCAAGCAATAACAGTTATGGCCGCGCATGCATTTCAGACAGCCTCAATTTAACAAGGGCCCCATAAAAATCCTGCAGGCTCCTGGCAAAATCAGCAAAGAGACTTTCACCACATTGGTAAGCACTGAGCTGATAGAGAGATGAGGAACAAAAAGGCTCACACACACACAAACACAATGACACACAGCATTCCTGCAGTGCCTCTTTCTCCCTGCGTGGCCGACTCTGGCAGAGGGAATGTGCTCGTGTAGCAGCACTGCTCCGCTCGCTGCCTGCTCCCCTATTATTCCTGAATGTGGGAACGCTGCACTTCCTGTGGGGGAGGCTGCATGTGAAGGCAGTGGTTACTGGGGGAGGAGCTGGAGGCCGTGGGTCGCTGTGGTACCAGACATCCAGCCTCCGCTCAGAAGAAAAGCACGCGGCACACAAAGAACACAAAGATCTCCAGCCTCCTTCAGCTTCAGCCACACAGGCATCCAGCGCTGATTAGGCTTGATAATGTGACAGGCAGCAGCGTGAGCCAATGAGAGCGGCCCTGTGGTGTCTCCATGTGGAAGCTGGGTGATACTCACTACCAAGGAATGGAAATAAGCCATGACTTAGACCATAGGAATCCCTGAGGTACACAAAGGGCAAATGGCACCGTGATTTTTCCATTAGCCTCGTGGGAAGCACAGTTGACCGCGCAGCTGAATTTTTCTTTCTTCTTGGCAGCTTTCTACACTCTTTCCTTTTTTTTGTCTCACTTTTTTGGGCGCACTCCAACTGTGCACAGCCAGTTATCAGAGCCTGGCTTGAGCAAACAGAGCAAAGGGCCAGCAGTGTGTTAGATCCACTTCCACAGAGAGACAAATAACCGGAGAACACCACAGAGTAGCTCTCCTTCTGTGAAGCTCAGTTGCAATGATCAACTACAGTACAGACACACTGAGTGGCACAGATGGTTGTAAATGTTCATTCACTCAAAATAACTACTATATAATCAAAAAACACTATTCATTCATTCAAAACTGACTCTGTAAATGTGACTTTCGACTCATGCACAATGTTTTCTAACCCTCTTTCCACCAAATCAAGCGAGTTACGCTTTAACTGCTGTCTATTTACAGTTGCAGAGATATTCTCCTGTGAACACCAGCAGAACACCAGCTTACTGAAAAACAAAATCCAATAACCTCAAATCAGTGTGACACATTTAACCACCACCTTCGAGTGAATTAGTGTCCCAACTGGTCAGCTGCTGCTGAGACTTGTCCCTGATATAAGAGAGATTCAAAGCCCTCATTCTGTGGGTAGATGTAGTTTTTCTCTTTACTTTTGATTTGGTGTCTTATTGTGGGAAATAGACTCAGTCAAACACTTTTTTTATACGCTGGAAGACACATCATGAGCAAATTAAGCAGTCAACACCTTGGCTGAGTGTTATTGAATAATTATAAAGCCTGCAAAAAGTAGTTAATTGTTGTCCTGATGACTGTCAACTCTCAGTGTTTACAGAAGGTCAGAGGTCAAATGGTCCACCAAAGATCTATGAACTAATGTATGTTGTTTTATTTGCATCGTTTGCCAAAAAAGACAGTTTCTGACATATGTTTTTACTATTTCTTGATGTTCGCTATTGTGTGCTACTGTTTCAAAATGGATTTCTTTTAATCTGTGATTTTTTAAGTCTGGCTTGCTAAAAGAGGAATCTGCTTAGCTGTGTCTGGTTTCACTCTGCTGCAGACCAATGCTGCAATTTTCCATGCAGAACAACAAGACTGACCTGAACTAATGAGACAAACAGATGAAGCGTCCAGCAGGAAGGAGATGAACACAAGCTCGAAAGATTTTTCACAACTTGGCAACCCTGAAGCCCTGTCTTTTATAATAACTTATCTGTATAGCATCACTTACGTTTTTTAACTAGATTATATTTTCATGTGGTATTTAAATTTATATATAAACTGAAAGACATATTATGTGTGAAATAAGAAATCAAAGCCATGGTTGAGCTTTTTCATCTTGAAACTGCAGCGTACCAATGACAGTCTCAAAGACAATGATTCAGACTTCCTGTGTTTCGTACAAGCCTAAAAGTGGGGCTTTCCTTGTCATTCTTCAGAACTGGTTTCTGATTCGATCAAGTATGGCTGAATTACTCCAATATTAAAACTTGCTTTTGTGAACTATAGAGTCATTTTACAGTATTTGAGCAGAGTCATAGATGAGCTGGTGTGCTTGAGCTGCAGTGAGAAGGGAGGGTCAAGTGGATAAAGAGGTTAGGATTTGATAAATCTAGAGGAAGCAACAGTTTAGAGTTACATCTAAGCCATGAGAAGGGCTCTTTTTTGTGGAAAACAATTCTAAATATGTAACTTTGATACAAAGAGATGAGTTATTAGGAGTTAAATCAACAACCAGAGAGTAGTAGAGAGTGTTTCATGGAAAAACTGTTGCAGAACTAACCTAGTCTTGGAATACACAAAATCTAAATGGGCTTCTTAGTACCATAGCTCTAGGCAGACAGCTTCACTTTGCAAGGCAAAAAATATTTTTAAACCATTCAAAAGTTGTTGTCAGCTATTATGGTGTCTTTTATTTTATATTGTTATGAAAACAAACAACAACAACAAATCTTTGAACATTTAACTTTTTTGTATTTCAAACGTCCCACCAATAACACATTTTTACAAGACCACATTTGAACACATCATGATAACTTAACTGACCTTCGCCTGATGATCATAACTACTGAGCAGAACTTGAATGCGTCATAATACAATTCAATGCAGTCTCTGAGTGGGTGCATGCTGTGGAGCACTGTCCGACAGTGATATGTGTGGAACACACAGTCCGCTGTAGTAGCCTCCAAATTAGTAATGTTCAGTTAGCTAGCTACACTAGGAATAGTTGCTCTATAATGAATGAAGTGGCGACTTTTTAATGAACTGGCGACTTGTCCAAAGTTTAGCCCGATGAGACAGCTAACGTAGGCTCCAGCCCGCGCCCCGTCAAAGGTTACAGACAATAAATTAATGAACAAGTCGTTTCAGCCGCCCTCAATAGTTTTACTCTCACCATTCTTAGAGAAAAATTGTTTGATGTCCTGGACCCCTGCTCTGCTGCTCCTACTCCTGGCCTCCTTCTCAAGTCTTTTCTGGTGTCCAGATTTGTGTTTTTTGGGGGCCATCACCTAGCCTATTTGATCTCCCTCACTCCCTGGTGGAGTTTGCTGCTTATGCTCACTTAATTCCCATGAGGAAGAGCTACCTTGGTGTGGACCAAACCATTTTTTAAGAAGGGGCCAAGGGGGTTATTGAAATTATTAAAATAAAAATATTGTGTGACTTTGTGGCTTTGTTTTAGTTCGGATTCATTAGTATGAATATATATTAGTTAAGTCTATGCATAGTAATTTATTCTGTGTGTGGGCCCTAGTGGGCTGTGGGCCCTTAGAATTGTCATCACCTTTCCCCCCTATACGACGGCGCTGGGGACTCGGCCAAGGACACAATCAAGTGGTCTTTTTTCCTAAATGCCTTAATTTTATGCAGGGACACAAGCAAAACACAGGCATATTCAGCCATTGCTGCTCTGTAGAACAGACTAGAAAGAAAGTGTTTATGTACCTCTGTAGAGTTGAGGGACTTGAAGTTTCAGAGACTGAGACATACAGATTTCCAATCTCTGCTAAAGGTCAATTTACAAAAATCCTGGATCCTGCACCTCTAGTAATGCAACTTGTTTTTGTTTCTTTATTAGAGCCTAAATTTTCAAGTCACAAAAATCTGAGACCTCCCAGTCACAGTCAAAACATTTGCTGATTTCTCTTGGGCCATTCTTTTAGATTTTGACTAAACTGACTGTAGAACTGACTGTAGCTAGGATACAATAATGACTACGGACTGCAAGGCCAAATTCTCTGAGGCAAACTGAACACACACAAGGTTCACAGACAGTAAATATTACCATTTCCACTGTGCCAGCAACACGGCTGAGTTGAAACACTGCAACTTATGTGTATTTGTTCAGTTGGTTGCTTCGGGGAGCCTTTAGAACGATGTACAAATAGACTTATAAACAGTTAATAATATCAATGCATCCCTATAATAATGTAAAATACACAATCGGCCTACAATCTTCCTTTTAACATCAACCTGACAGGCAGAAATAACTGTCATGTGCATCTCCTTTAAAAGATCCTGTAAAAAGCATCCCGTTAACCAAACTACGGTGGCCTTGAGGACCAAATACAGAAGCTGCAAATTTTCCAACACCACTGACAGATAGTCAACTTTATGCATCACCATGGCAACAAGAAGCATGTTCCACTTGTGTCCATCACTTTTTAGTGCCTCGTGGAAACATTTCCATTCTAGTTTGTGCTATTTACAGCATTTCTCCATTTGGTGTATTTGCAGTTCTTTTTGGTATTTGGTTGTGTTTTCTGTATTTTTATTCTACCTGCTACACATGTGAGGTTACATGGTTGAAGACATGTTTTTTAATGCCCATGTCTTTTTGGCTAATTGCATGTGTTTCACTCAAGTTGCAGTGTGTTGACTTTGTATTGCTACCATTATCAAACAGTGGAAAATAATTTCTTGCATTTCGCCCCACTTCACCTCAAATCTTCTCTTTGAAGTCAGGGACCTGTTGGAGGAAACTTAGTGATATTCCTATAGTCTGCTAGTTAAAACATTCACAGGTCAGATCCTGGTGAAATATTTGTGCATGTTTCTAAGATAATGAATCCTCAATTGCTGCATCATCTCCACTACGAAGAGCACTGAAGGCCAGGGAGGAGTGATCAGCATTAGGGTTGGACAATTTTCCACTACTCTGAGTGAGTAAATAAATCAGTGGAGGAAATATACACTCGGAAGAGGAGGTCACTTGTGCCAGCACATCAATTCCCAGAAAAATGCGCTGATCAAGCAGAGATGAAAAAAAAAACAGCAGAGGCAATGAACAAATCCACTACTCTCCAGCTGATTCATGCCAAACCCTTACTCACTCCAACCTGGTGAATTTTTCCATTCCATGCGACAGTGAATGCCCCTGGACAGGAAATCTGCCTCTAATTTCTGTACCACTGGAGCACATGAGCTGCATATTTAGTGCTCCACAGTTTCACTTTGTACAGCAGCATGTGTAACTGTCAGGCGGTGACCCTCTTCAGTGTATCCCAGAGTCAATGAATATTATGAAAGAGAACCTGCATTTGTCATGCCGGGTTTAGCATTTGTCTGACAAGAGGATGTGAAAGAATAAGTCAGCCACCCACTTCCCCACACACAAGCACAATATGTAACAGACATTTTCATTAGCAAGAATTTATCATTAACTTGCAACCTGTTTGACATGTCATGCACTTATGCATGTACAAGGGACATATACAGCAGCAGTGGTAGAATGTAAATTAGTAATTTACTCAGTTTTTGTACTTACAATTAATTAATTTATATTTAATTTACTTCAATTAATTTCAGAGAGAAATATTGTACTTTTTACTAAGAAATTCCCATCTTTTATGAAATTCTAATGCAGTTATAGATCAAACTACTCTTTAATGCATCTGTAATAAAAAATTACACACTACAGGCTGATATATAACTCTTCTACTTTAACTGTTTCTTCTTGAAGTGTATTTTTCTTATACTTCTACACTTATGGATGCTTGACTTTTACTTGTATTTGTTTTGTTTTTTTATAGTATAGTATTATACAGTATAAACAGTACAGCTCATTCTCTGTTGGATGATTTCTATCTCCTCATGGTATAAATGTTAACATCACTGAGCCCCGATTGAGACACCATATGCACATTCCTCACTGCAGCATTTAAGTGCATGCATCAGTGCAGATTTGTCACTTCAGCCATGAACACAGGACACAGCACATGTAACCACCAGGAGCCAGGTAGTAGAGCAGATACTACCAGAAGCTGAGATGGAGGTTGATAGATACGTACAGACATTTTGATCCGAGCAGACGAACCCGAAAGCAGCTAGGCGTGAACAGAAACAGAAATGTGTTCCCCTGTTGAGGAGAGTTCAGCATGATGATGAGAGAGCACGTGGGTGAAACGAGATATAGCAGATTATGGCAAAAGGACGGACAGACAGGCAGCACATAAAGCCTCAGATCTGCCCGTACCTGAGTGCAGGTTAATCTTGAACGCAGTCAACACAGCAGGACCATCTTTAAAGGACAGACAGACAGACAGACACAGGTTAGGAGAAGGTGTTAAACTGTAGGTCAGGAGAAGTGAGCATGCAGGGTTATTGAGTACTGACGTGCTCTTCTGTGCAAAATCCAGTGTTCCGAGTGTTACATATAGAGTAGGGCCAAGGGCCTACTTGGAAACATCTAATAGAGGAAATAAACAACCTGAAAACTCTGCAGAGCATTTTCTATCTGGCTGCAATCAGAGCAGTTCCTCCATCTGTTGTAGAACATACACAAGCACTGCTGCTAACTTGAAAAGGATGCAGTGTGTTGTGTACCTTTGATTCAGTAACAACCAAATAGTTTTTTTACTATGACTCAAGCACACTGTGTGGGTGTCTACTGTTCGAAGCAGCAACCGTAACAGCTCTTGTGTGGCGCTCCCACAAGGCTTTCACGCAGCGAGACTGCCCTGCTTACTCCACTCAAACAAATGCATCTATTTTTCACTTTATTATGAACTCCTCAGAGAGTCTTGCACTTCAGCAAATGCAGACTAACTAACCACAGCACCACATTACGCAATACAAACCTTCTCTCAAGGGAAGTGGTACAAACATGTCACAGATTTGTTACAGCTTCTGTCTCGGCAGGAGTTTTCTTAGTAGAAACAAAAGGCCTGGCTGAATGTATGGAGATGAATATGAAATATGAATGAGATAAATATTTATATGTCGTGGCTCACACTGAAAGTCGACCACTATACAGCATCAGACGAGCCAAACGACTGTCTTGGTACGTGCATTAGGTGAGTGTGGCGTGCACTCACGTGTAAAATGGAAAAGCACTAAACTGAAATTTAAAAATGTAATATTGACACACTCATGACAACCACTGATAGGCGAGCATCATGGTGCGCACCGTGTTACAGTGAAACCACAATATCCTGAGCTCGAACCCAGCCTCAGGTCCTCTATGACAAAACATCCTCTCTATCTTTCACCCCACATTTCCTGTCAAGTCAGCTTATTATAGTCAAAAGGAAAAAAATAATACAGTCGAATATGAATTTTGTTATTGAAGCACTAGAGTGAAAATGTAACGTATAAGAGATATGCTGAAAATTAAACTAAATATGTAAAATAAACCAAACAATACCTGCTAATGGCGGTATACACTCCATGGATTATGCATATTAAGGAGACAAAACCACTCAAAAAGTAGCAAAGATGTCCTCTTTTCTTCTTGGTGAGCAGTGTTTCAAGAGTGAATTGTGTTTTCATGTTTACACCAGGCTTGTATTGTCAGCAGGAATATATATTTATTTTCTTATCGTCAGGATATTGTTGACCTAACTGGGAGATTTCCTGACAATCCCCGGAAAGCTACAACTGCGCCAAAAAACCACAAACAGAGGAGGTCATGCCCAGGACAAAGGGGATAATGCATTATCTTCTGAAGACACAACACAATACACATGAAATAGCATGTTTGACGTCTTTGACAATCTGTTGAGGGGGAAAAAAGTTTTTAAGGAATACTGGTCAATGCAGATTAGGATAGAGAGAGCAGCTTTTTTGCCTTTGGACTGTTGTTTGGTTTTGTTCACACAAGATTCCATAATCCTGTAGGCAACATTTACCAGGAGATACTGCAGGCCCAGCTGTCCTATAAAAAACTCATACATAAAACATAATTTAATAAAGAATGTGTGTTTACTTTAATCTACGCGTCAGTGTATCCAAAGGTAAATAGGTCACGGTGGAGGGGAGGGGAGGCATACGGCACCTGTGATCTAAATTTAGACCAGAAAATATGTTTTAATCCAACAAATAAAATCTGAAACCTGTCCTGGCAGCTTTACTATAGCTGTCTTCCAGTTTGCTGAGAGGAAATACTGGTTGCTCTCCATGTCTGATTTACTATCATGCCTCCATCAAAAGGGGTAATACAATTACATAGCCTGTTTCCATAGCAACTCTTTGGCTCTGCTTCACCTCTGTCGGGAAGATGACTTCATCAGCAGGAGTACAGAGGGCAAAGTGAGATCACCTTAAAAGGAGGCAAATCCCTATAAATAATGAAAAATCACCATTAAGGGCACTTAAAAGATGATAAGATTAATTTCCCCGACTGTGCCTTTAGTTGAGGCCAGAAAGAAACCGGCAAACTATTAGAGAAAAACTTTCAATCTAGTGAAAAAGATTTGCAGGACGAGGATGGCGGCAATTAATATTAATATCTGAATGTGTCTGGTGTTTGCAGAGTAGTAGGACGTGAGTCAAGTGTCTATAAATCAGTGTTTGGGCAGCTGTTAATGAGGTAATAAACTGGAAACACACAAAGATCAAGGTGAGGACAGAGCCTGTCCTCTCCTTTCTGTTTTCTCTTCCACATGTGGCTGGAGGTCTGTCCTGATAGCAGCCTGAACAAAGCCTTTGCAGAGCGAGAACAGTCTTTTAATCTGCAGCTCACCCCAGATAACCAGCTAAGTCTCTTTATCAACCCACTAATTAACACAGTAAAGAGTGTGGAAACACCAGCGGAAAAGGGTTTGATTTAGATTTCATTGTGGTCACTTAGTTCACTTTGATGCAACCGGAGCACTGGGGGATACATTATCTTTGTTTTTCATGTCCTTTATTGGTCATTCAGTGATGCAGTGTTCTGTTGGGTAAATGTAAGTAGGACTACAATATATGTGAGCTGGAACCTGTTTGTTATTATGTTACACACAGATTTTACTTTCACTTATGCAGACACAGTTTCATCCTGTCAAAATACTGAATGATCTTTTAATTAAGTCATACTCTCAATTTCATTTCTAAAGATGAGGAAACACAAACTTAACAGCTCATTTTTCAAGGCTTGTGGTTGCATTCTTTTGTGATTTCAGAAAAAGAATACACTTTTTCTACTTACAATGGGCAAAATAAGTATTTGATATGTTACGGGTCCCAAGGCTTATGGGCCACAGCAACAAAAAGATTTTTGGTTCGGTGTCTGGAAAACACAAGCAAATGGTTCAGAGGAATGAAGACACGAACCGTGCATTTCTCTTCTCAGATTTCCTCTGC
>OMNN01096531.1:0-27341 GCA_900302755.1 Chromis chromis
TATTGTTTTGGTTCCCCTTATGTGGTCAAAAATACTCTGAACCATTGGGCATGGACAAGAGGACCTCTCAGGGTGTCCTATGGGGTCTGGCACCAGGACGTTGGCAGTGGATCCTTTGGGTACTCTGGGTTGTGCAGTGGGGCCTCTGTCAATCCAACTTGTTCCACTGCATCCTGTTGATGCTTGATCAGAATGGGGTCTAGGAAGTTTGGAGGTCAAATCAACATCTTGGGCCATTGCCATGTTCCTCAAGATGTTCCTGATTGTTTGATGTTTTTGCCATGTGGTGGGGTGCATTTTCCTGCGGGGGTAGGCCAGTGACATTTGGGATTTCCATTTGCATGAGGGAGTGTGCTTGTTCTGGGACAATGTTTATTTGGGTGTCTAAGTCTCATCGACACGGATGTTAAAATCCAAGGTTTTCCAGCAGAACACCACATAGTACCAATATGATCAATGTTGTTCACTTCACATGTCAGTGGTCATAATGTTGTGGCTGATCGGTGTATTTACTTATATTTTCCTCCAGGTCTGGCCGGGTCACCATATCAGCCAGAGCCTCTTGGACTTGGAAATAATGGGAAATTAACAGGAAAATACGGTGAGACTGAGCACACATGATAGCTACCTGTTTAATTCTAAATAGTTTATTAATTTGGATTAATCTCTATTCGGTTTCTCTTCTAAGGTGGTGGTGAGGCTGCCTATGCACCACAGACTCTTGGTTATGGGGGTGAAGCAAAATCTTCAGGGAAATATGGTACAGAAAATCCAATAATATGTTTTTCTATTTCTTTTCAGTCATTCCTTTTATCAGTTTTAACACGTTTGCTAAATGATTCCACGTCATATTCCTCAACAGATAACCAGGGAGCTTACCAGCCGCAGCCTCTGGAGTCCACAGCTGAAGGTAGATCTGGTGGAGAATGTGATGTTTTGTCATTATTGCTGTAAATTACCTGATCAGCCAGATTAGAAAATACATAAGGATTGTGAATTTATCTCTTTTTGCTTTACAGACACAGCTGGTTTAAGTTATGAGCCTCTGCCTCTTGAGCCAGAGTCAGCCGGAAAATCTTACGGTGCGTCAGGGGAAGAGGTTTCTTTCTGAGATTCACAACATAAATAGACCCTCATTTTTTCCTGCTAATCTGATCCTCTTTTTCTCTGATTTCGTAGTGAAGGGAGAGGTGCCAACTCCAGCACTTGCAGTCGAAGGTGAGGGGATGTCCATTGATAGATATGGTAAGTATAATGTGTATTTCTGCTTGTTTATCTGTTGTGGCCTCCTTCCTTCAGTTAAATGTTGGCTGCTTTATGTCCCTTTCAGAAAATGTGGGCTACATAAACGGACAAGTGCAGCCAGAAGGTAATCCAGAAATATATACTGCATAAATAGCACATATAATAAAGGACATCTGGAGATCTAAATCAGATTTTTCCCTTTACATTTCTGCTCTCCTCACTAGTTGCTGCATTTCCGGCAGCTCCCACTGCCAGCCCCGGCCTGGTTGACCCGTCTGTCCCAGCCTACCTCCCCATAGAGGACTCCTTCACACCTGATGTGTTACCTGGACCGGATGTTCAGGACTTACCGGACCCGGTGGATACGACCAGCCCCATCTATGATTCTGCACCAGCTACAGAAACACAAGGCGAAGCTCAGGGGCCTGAGCAACCGGATGACCTCGAACAGCAGCAGCTGCCACGTCAGATACACATTCAGCAGCATCTCAAACTGCATTTTCACCCACAAGGTAAGTCTCTCAGGGGTTACAAGCAGCGCTGAATATATCCGTCAGACTCCAAAAAAGTAGCAAGGTGGAAGGGAGAAGCAGAGGAAGATGAGAGAGGCAGTGGACTGTTCAGGAACAGTTGCATAATCGAGTGATGGTTTACCTGGCAGTGAGGCAGTGGAGGAAAAAGAGCCTGTATTGTGCTTTCTAGGTTTTCCACTTGCTTTAGTGGGTTCTAGCTTTTCTATGTTTTCATGTAAACAGTGCAAAGTTAAGATGCCCAAAGTCCAAATGAAAGGAAGGTATTGTCCCCAACAGAACACTGTTTCTTACCTGCATTAAATGCCAGGTTTAAAGTTAATGTGTAAGTCTATTCCCATTAAAGATTCAATGGCAATCTTATTTGGTTGTACCTAGTAACATTTCCCCATCACTTTCAATACGACACAACTCTGAACTGCACCCAGTAACAATAATGGATAGGCAAAACAGTACTCCCAGCTTTGTAAAATGATTTAACCAAGGTTTCTTTTCCCCCAAATTTAAAGACCAAATTTGGCCCCAAAAATATTACAAACTGAAATGTCTCTAAAAATAAAACCTTATTATGACAAAAACAGAGACTAACAACTCAGGTTACTGATACTCACCAATAATAAATGCAATCTTCTTTTTTTTGACAAATTGTTAATAGGAGCTTAAGTTTACTTTGTTCCAGCTATTTGTAGGAGTTTTTCCTCTAAATTTATTAAATAACTGCAGCACCAGACAGCAGAAGGACCCATATGAGCATCTCAAAATAGAGAGAGTTGTGTGCATTTATGTATTTGGAACAACAGAACTTCATGAATTATTTGTAATCATAAATTATCCCCGTTGTGGACACAAGATTAGTCAGGATCTAATTGTAAGTCACACTGTCTAATTTTGTTCATCTCAGACAGGTGAAAATAATTATTATGACCCTGTAAATTAGCATTTATATGGGCTCGTTAAGGCATAATTTCTACATTATAGCATGTGGAAAATGACATAAGAAGAACAGTATACTTATAAGCTAGACAGAGGTGCTTTCCAGGCTTTTCACCTTCAGATAATTTATTTTCTGTCGTGTAAGATTTGCTGCTTGAAAAAACTAGCAGAAGAAACTCCTTCTGTTTAGTTCTTAAAAGTTAGGATTTCCTAAAGCACTAGTTTGACACTTTTGGAAAAGCACTCTTACGTCTGTACAGTAAATACAAAGCTACCACCAGCAGCTGTTAGCTTAGCTTAGCATAAAGACTGGAAATGGGTGAAAAAGTTAGCCTCTCTCAAGGTAGCAAAATCCACATAACAGCACCTCTAAAGTTTACAAAGGATGTATTATTTTGTTATGTATTGTTGGTTTAATCCATAGAAAGACCAGAGTATAACAATGAGAATAGGTTTTAAAGAGCCTGGCTAGCTGTTTTCATGCTAAGCTAACTGTTTCCTTGCTCAAAGTTAATATTTAGCATACAGACACAGGAGTGGTCACATCCTTCTCCTTTAAGCTTTAACACACACACACACACACACACACACACACACACACACACACACACACACACACACACACATATATATATATATATATATATGTATATACAAAGTTGTACTATTACTTTAAAATGACATGTTGATTATTTAAATGTGACAAACGAGATTAGCTACAGGTAACATTAAAGATGCTCACATTTACTGCGACAATGAATCACGTCAATATGTAAATACCGGTAGAAGCTGTATGTGCTAAAAACTATTAGATAACACTGCATTTTTCGTTTTTTTCCAGGAGCAAAGAATAACAAATACGATTTGAATGGTTTCTTTGGGAATAGTGGCTATCAAGGTAAGACTGACTCAAAATAAAATACTTTTCTCTGTGTTGTATTTTCCTCAAACATCCTACTCATCTTTCTACTGTATTCTGTTTTCCCTCCAGGTTAACTCTGCTGAAGACAACAAATATAATCCCTTTTTAAAATGTTATAGTATGTTTGATTGTTTCCTAATTGTATATTATTTTTTATTTTTTTCTGTCTGTCAAATAGTATTGGTAGTCATATTTGTGTCTTTGTAAGTATATAGATAGAACATTCCAACATTTTAAGTTTTCTGTTGTAGTGTATATTTTCATGCATCCTGCCTTCACCTTTTTGTCCTGCACTTACTGTTCACTGTATGCGAAGAAACTGTAGTTTGTCTGCTGCATATGGTCAGTAGTTTTATTAAAGCAGTCAGTTTTGGGGGGGGATATCAAACTATTTCTACAAGATAGTAATAATTCAGTCTAATTTATTTTCCATGGGAAAGGATTTTTTTTTTCTACTTGTGGTAATAATCTGTTTATTATTGTACAGTATTTGATTAAATAAAACCAGAAGAATCCCAACAGTGGAAATGTTTTTCTTCTTTTCTTTCTCATCTATGCATGTTGCAGAATTTGCAAAATCCATTTAATGTTTAAACGTAATGATAAGGACTTATCACTGCCAGTTACGTCAGTGTCATTAAGAAAACCATGTGGTAAAGTGTTTTAATCCCCAGATCATCCTGCCTGCAGCACAGTTGAAGCACATGCATGGGTAATAGGAGGATGTGTTCAGTCTACAACAGGGGAAACACTCCTGCGTTATTGTTCTGTATTACATGAACCATGAAGTTGAGGTGTGAGTTAGTTATAAGCCACGACAAGGAGCAGCTGCAACCGTGCACATGGCTTTTTGTGAGGATTACCCCAGCTTAGGAATAAAAGCTGCACGCTGATTGGTCCCACTGAAAGCATGCCACTTGGCCCACTCAACAGGTTGCTTTCATGGAATTACACCTGTCCAATGATGGGTTTCAGTGGCCAG
Source organism: Chromis chromis (assembly GCA_900302755.1). Lineage (NCBI taxonomy): Eukaryota > Metazoa > Chordata > Actinopteri > Pomacentridae > Chromis > Chromis chromis. Next base: position 4,613 of record OMNN01096531.1, read on the forward strand.
AGTTTCCGGATGGTTGCGGTCACACTCGTGCCTGAGAGTCCAGAGTCTGGCCATTTTTAGGATGTAGATGGTGAGGAACTTGCACTAAAGTCAACTAAATGTAAGGGCCAGTGGCTGCAGGAAGTCATGATGGGGCTTTACCAAGGACCGCGGCTCTTGGACTTTGCAAAGACCCCTTCTCACCTTCAATTCAACAAATATGTCCTGACGGGTTACCGGCCAGTGTCCACAGCTCAGGAGTGTCTCAGGAGCCTCTTCTACATGCACAATGAGCTGGGCAACATCTACACCCATGGTAAGTCCAGAAAAAACACTCTGCATTGCTTTTACTTTCAACTGCTATTTTCCTTTAGAAATGCACTCCAAAAGGCTCAATCCACACTAAATATTAAGTGTTAATTATATTAAAATATATCTTTACATTTGAATTCACAGTGCAAATTTTTCTCACCTTGTATATCCTATTAAGCCAAATGGGGGATGTACAAACACACGTCCACTACTCTCACTTATGGCCAGTTACAAGCATACTTGACGAGGGTGTGTAATGAGGATATGGGGTATTAGCTGTAATCTGCCCTGGGAATCCCAGCCCTGGAAATATCCGACAGTTAACTAGGTCTTTAAAGGTGACACTTTTCAACTCTAAATGTATAATGGACGTACCTCGAGGAAAGCATCCTGGAGAGACACGGGAGTTTGCACAAATGTTGAACAATATTACAATATGTTAAGCGATATTTACAATTTCTGCATTTGATGTAAGACTGAAAAAATTCAAGCATGACTTAAGTTGTGCAAAGCAAGCGATGAGAGATGGAACTTTAACCGTGCACGTGATAACAGCTGTGCAGCCTTGAACTTCAGAAAGCATCTTCTTGTTGCCCCGTTTTCTCATTGGCTATCCCATAAGTTCATTAAGGCTAACACTCTTACTAAGGGGAAGCGAAGGGTATTAGCATTAGAGTGCTGCTGTGGTTTCTCTATGCATGTAACCAACTACTATTCACGTTGTTCCTGGTAAAAACAAACAGAGGAAGCACTTTCCGTTCAATGAATACTCGTACAGTTCTGCATCAGGTCATGTTTCATTGCAACTGGCAGGTTAAAAAAATATCTCAGTGAACAAAGCTATTCTTAACCTATAGCAGTGACATCCACCTCCAAATCGCAATTCAGTTTTTTACCATAAATTATTTTTGTTTGAAGTCAAAAATCTAAGTCTATACTGCCTTCTATGATAATATAGTGAATTTTAATGACTTGTAATTGTTCCTTTATCTAATTTTTCTCCTTACTCTTGTTCCTCCTAATCTTCCCATCGCCTCAGGCATTCCTTTCTTCCTTTTCTTGGTGCTACTGCCTTTCAGTATCCCCTGGATGGAGGTGGACAACATCTGGATATGTGTCATCCACTACCTGGCCTGCCTCAGTCCCACCGTTGGCTCGGTGGTCTACCATGTTTTTATGAACCATGTGGGAGGAGAACATGTGTACGACACCTTGCTGTCCCTGGACATGTTTGGGGTCTGCCTGGTCAATACCTTGGGTAGGTCGTTGAAGGACAATGACCCTGACCTCAGGTTTTACTAAGCTGCTATTGATGCTAAGTGGCTCTGCTGTCTACAGCTGTTTTAAAGTCTATGGGGGCACACCACATGTGTTTCCTGGAATTTTTGCTCAAGTGAATCAAGATTGCATACCAATAAATTATTTGAAAGTAACCACATGTCCCTAAGCTTCAGTAATGCTGGATCCTTCATTATCCATGATGCAACTCAGTAGCGTCCTTCAATAAAACGTTTTCTTTTGCCAAATTCATCTTTCGGGTAACTCTCAAATGTCTAAAGTTTCAAGCCAGACTCAAGATAATAAACATCAATACACTTCCTCTAGAGCCACAGAAGATGTTACACAATGTCAAAAGTCACAAATTAAGTCTTTGCAGAGTCAAGTCTCATCTCACTACAGTCAAAGACAAGTCTCAGGTCCTTATTTCCAGTCACAGTGGTTCCCAGAGATGGCCCACTGCTTTGGTCCAGACTCAGATATCTAAACAAATATCAGATGCATTGCCATATAATTGTGATATTTGTGTTCCTCAGAGGATGATCCCTGTGAACTTTGTTGAAGCCCTGATTCTTTCTTTAGCACCACCATGAGGTTCACATATTTACTTTCATTCCCACCAGCCTCAGTTATTCATTCACTTCATTTTGTGCTGATTATCAAATGTTAGCATCTTATCATTCTCAGCTAGTGCTGAACACAGTAAACCATGTTACCATGCTGGTATTATGTCATTGTAGAGCCTCAGTGATCCAGGTCATGGCAATCCTCGGTGCTTCCGTGGAAGGCAACCTGATTTCTTTTTGATTCTTCACCTCTGATCCTAGAGGCTTCCTCAGGTCTAATTGACTGATGGAAAGTCAGAGATATTTATTTTTACCCCTAAATCACGAGTCAAGGCTTGTTAACAACCTTGACTCACTCATTCACACTTGGAGTCATGTGAGACTTGTGTCTTTAACAAGCTTTGGGCCATGTGAGCTGGAGGTGAGAATAAATACCTGTAACTGCCCACAGTCACTTAGAAGCAAGGAAGACTTTTGGATGAAGGTTGAAACGTCTGTTAGAACCAAAAATAAGTTACCTTCTGCTGAAGCACTTGGGATGCTGGTACAGAGGCACTGAACTCTCAGTCCTGTTATCAAACCTGAAACTAATGTTGTTGTTCGGGGATTTACAAGATCAAAACTTTCGAAACTTCGAAACTCTCAGATCAAGTCTTTAGTCAAGTCTCAGTCATGTCTCACAGCAGTCAAGACAAAACAAGTTTACTTACTTTTTGTCACTTAAGTCTCACTCGAGTCGGAATCTAGTGAGAATATCTATTCTAAACACAACCTCGATGACAAAAACACTAATAAAACCTTCTGTTCTCTCTCCAGGGGCAATTCCCATCATTTACATTACCCTTCTTTGCTACCCAACCGTGCAACAGACTGCCTTGCTGGCCTACATCCTCCTGTCCGCCTACGGGATCTACTGTGCCACCACGGCCCGCACTAATGTCCTGCGTCTGCGAGCTTTCATATGGCAGGGTTTGTTCCGCTTCAGCCTCTTTCTGTTCCGGGTTTACGGCAGCGGAGTTGGCAGCCCAAACTCCCTGCGACTCTTTGTCATCATGGACACTCTAGCTGTGGTGGGAGGTGTAGTCAACATCATCCAGATACCGGAGCGTTTCAGCCCGGGCCTGTTTGACAACTGGGGCAACAGCCACCAGATAATGCATGTCATGGTTATATGTGCAATTATCTACCTGCACTGGGGCACCCTGGAGGATTTAGCCTGGATTAAGTCCTACCAGTGTCCTACTGAGTGATGCTAAGTGCATCTAGTTCGCACACACTTGCACTTAATGCTACACTGATAGAAATGAGTTTAGTTTCAGTGATGCAGGAGTAAAAATATGGAGTGAAGAGGGGAGACTGTTTCAAAAATGCACTTTAGTCCTAGCTGCTGAGATTCTTCACAAGGGAAGTTTATAGTTTGACATTTTGCCAGAGGAAAAAAAAAGAGGAACCTGCACTGTTATCACTGTGGAACTCAAACGTCCCTGTATGAAGTTAAAAATCCTGAGCATACTTGACTATAGTTTGTTGATATGCAGTAGTTTTGGGTCAACCAAAATAGCTCTTAAAGTGAAAATGAAATAACTGAATGTAATAAATTATATATTTTTATATCTTGGTCCAACTTGTTTTTATGTCGTGCATGATGAGAACTGTTGTTGTGACAAAGTGAAAGAGTGAAGACTAGTTGCATGCCTTTGTTGTTTAATTGCAAGAAAGATAAGTTGTATATACACTTGAAAAAAGGAAATCACAGGTTTTGCTATTGTTAACTGTCACTCAAAATTTTCATGTTTTTCCCCATTTGTATTTGGCAACAAATGTTACATTCCTTTTATTGGCATTGTTACTGAGCTTAACTTGCACCTCCAAAAGACAGTCACCTTCAAACCGAAAGCATCAAAGCACTTTAAACTGCATCAAATTATGTGAACTTATGGTCACTTTGGAAAATCAGGTGTGTTAATTAAAATTTGAAAGAGGTGTGGACGTTGCAGAGGTAGAATACCTCAAACCATAACACAGCAGCTTTATTATTTAACAACACACTGGATCAATGCATTGTTGTGTTATCTGCAACGCTGGACGACCTTCCTCTTGTTTTCTCCCAGTAAGAGCTACCTGGTCCGGTGGTGAGGATCAGTCATCGTCTGAGCTGCTTTCATCCTCGGCCTCTGATAGGTCAGCGATGGGAAACCTCAAGATGGCCGCCACTCCACTCAGCTGAGTCAGTTCTGAGGAAACAGTCGAGGAGAAATCAATTGGTGACGGTAGACAGCCAGTACAGGAGGCTGCTGTTATGTCTGATTACAGAAAGTCAATAATAAAAGTGAGTAAGGTCATCACTTAATGTATAGTGGTGAGTGTCATTAATTCAGTGTGCTGAATGGACACCAGTAATGAAGACTTAATGGTATGTTGCCATTATTTTACTCATATTGGTCATTATATTATGGTTTAGATGCAGCAAATCTCTACACAGAACTGCATTTATGGGTACTCTGGAGTTTTTGACCTCTATCTTTATGGAGCAATGCTTCTAAAAGAGGTTCCTCATTTGGTTTGAGCTGTGTTGCTCAAGGAAGCATATGCATTTGTGCAAGAAGGGCAATAGATCAACAACGTCGGTACAGAACAATACAACAAACTAGCAAACATGGGCGGAACCAATGAAAGTTTCAAATGATGAATGAAATACAGTCAGAGCAGTTGCACACAATGGTAAAAGCCCTGGATATAAACAGAGCTTGATGGGGTACTTTTAAACCTGCACTGTTTTTTGGCCATGTGGGGGCAACAGAAACAAGCTCTGAGAACAACACTGACATACGGCCTTTCAAGCTGATATGGTAAAACAAACATGTTCAGAAAATACAGAGCAGCATTACCATTAGGACTCATATTCAGGCCATGAAATTCTATTATTCACTCTTTTAGCTCTGATTTTGGTCTCTACCAACTCCTGCAGGAAAGGATCAGGCTCTTTGTCTGCTCAAAGTTTCATTATGTTGAATACCTACTTGCAAAAAAAACATTGTCTGCCTACCATTTGGTGTTGGACAGTTACTATTATATGTTTTTAAAACCATAAAACTTTGAGAGTGGCAAGACGAAACTCAAACAGTGACTTGTAATACATCATAAAGCTCCTTAGAATCTGAGGGAACCACAAGTTTTTTTTTGTTTTTTTTATTCCATCCACTTAAATCAACAAAGAACTGTTCATTATTGTGTAAGTCAAAGTGGTTTATAACTTACGTTCACCAGACACATGAAGGCTTGAGAATATCCTGCATGAAAACAAAGAGAAAACTCGTCAGCTGTTTAGCAAAGAATGACTAACAACTAAGTCTCTGGAATCCTGAATCTGTGCTGGTTAACAAACTGTCACTGACACTTCATTCTTTTAACCAGGCAATTAGGGTTCTGGATGTGAAGCCCATTCTCAAGACTAGCAACCGCTTTGAGATAATGTAGATCCAAATAAAGATCAATATATTTTTAAATACTCAAATATTCACACATTTATTGACTTACACATTATTTGCCTACTTGCTAATTCTTGGTGTCTGTAAACACAGTATCTCCAGTTACCTGACATTGCCGCCGTTGTCTCTCACGTTGTCGACCAACCGAACATAGCGACTCCTCGTGGGGACGTCCTGATGCCTGGATGTACACACAGACAAAATATGCATTTAAATATTGGACACATTCAATGGCTGATTGCTTGCATCACTAGTAATCCTCATTTGATGAATGAATGAATTTGATGAAAGTAGAGACGCACAATAACAGCATCATTATCACTAATAAAGGCTTGAAAATTAAATATCAGCTTTGGCCCAAAATTAACATTGACAGGCCTGTAAGATTAAAGGTTTGTGGTTTAGTTTGAAAATGTTACATAAAAATAAATATTGGATGTTTTATATGTAAGTTAAAGTGGTTACTTTCTCCAGTGAAGCGTGTATTTGAAACCCAATGTATTTTAGGCCTGCATCTGCCAGTAGGCCAACACAATAAGAGTCGGCATATGAACATGTTAATTCCATGACAGGCGAGCCCTGATGTTCTCTGACATTAAGTGGAAAAAATATGAGGATATATTGGCATCGGCAAGAGATAGTTAAATATCGTGCATCTCTAATTTAAAGAAAACAGAGCTGCAGAAACAAATGAGGGAACTCATAAATAGCACTAAAGCCGCAAAGCGTGCAATATTTCTGTGACCTAAATTATTCTCTCAGCACCAGTCTGTTAAAATGCAGCCAAACATAAAGTTCAGATGGTGCAATAATATTATCTGTAAAACAATCTGCCACCTTAACTGTGTATTTGAAAGAATAAGCTAAAGACAGACAGGTATTTCTCAGTATGTACCTGAACAACTTATCACTTATCAGCAAGGTGTCGATGGCGAGGGCCTCAGTAGCTTTCTCCACGTGAGCAACTCTGTGCGGGTACAAAGATAACATGGTTGTTGATAATCAGTGTGAATGAACGAGGCCTCTGTGGGACAAACTGTCTGGTCCATCATCACTCACCCGTAGAAAGCTCTGTCAGGCTCATGCTGGAGCATCTTATAGAAGTCTTCCAGGGCTTTCACCTCTCCAGCTGCCTGAGAGGTAGACATAAATACCAGTTTACACAATGATATACCCTCATGTATGTGAAAATCTATGTGATGGCATTAATATCCTGAGTGAAGAGATGCATAAACCCTGCCCACAGATTGCTATATTGTGCAGACACACTGGTAGACTGTACATGTGCACTCAACTTCCTTACCTTAACTATGAGGAAGGTGTTAAAGTAAGTAGCTAAAGCCCTGTTACATTTAATTTTGCATTTCCCATAGATGGCAATCTTTTAACAGCGGCTTTATGATAAAGAAAAGCAATTTTGTTGATCCACACAGACTACCAATCCATGGGCACACTTTATTAATCCATATGCACAGATTTTACTATAAATAATATTCTATACCACATGGCCCTTTGAAATAATATAAAGCAAAGTCTCTTTTTTAACTTGAGAGTATTTGTTGACGATGCATAAAACTGACCAATAACAGGATGCATATTCACCTTGGTATCAGAAAGTCTACTCGTCACAGCGGGGTCAGACAGGATTTCTGCAAAACAATAAGTATTTCACTGAGTTTTCACTTTATGATGAGATTTGACTGTTTCACCATGAGAGTCTAGCATCTCCTACCTTTGAGTGAATATTTATGACCTGATGATGAGTGGACCAGCATGAATTTGGGCCGATTCTCCAGCAGGACCTTGTTATCGTGTCGCACCGCCTCCTTAAAGAGGTAGGTGATGAACTGGTCCTTCACAAACCCTGGACTGGCCACCAGCATGCACTTCACCACTAGTGGAAGGAAAGGAAGGGAAATCAAAATCTAAGCCTGTCTCTAATGTCTACTTTCATCTCTTTGAACAGAAACCCAAAAAATGAGGACAAGCAAAGACTTTGGGCAACAATAATAAACCACAACAGGACCATAAAACTGTTAAACAGTGCAGTGAGTGGATGAGATTCACAGCAAAGATACAAACTGATTTATAGGAACATTAAAAAGGAGAAGCATGTGACAAAATCGGGAACATACTAAATGTGTATGTATGCATGTTTTAGAGTCCACACAGCAGCCATACCATCAAAATTGATGTGGCGAAGTATCGCCTGCATCACAGCCTCATAAAACCTCTCCAGCGCCTGCAAACACAGACAGACAGTTTGACATCAAACAGAATATATGACAAGGACACCATGTACCAGTACCAAGGCAACAGGATGTCCAATTTGTGTGTTTGTCCTAATATGAAGCTTTTTTCCCCCTCAAAAATCACACTTAAAAAGGTAGGGTTATCTTTGCCTGATGACTTAACATAAATGTTATGCATCCGAGCTCCACCCTCCTTTTAAAGACATTTGTGTATCTTGTACTAATCAGAATGATTCTAGTCCTCAAGAAGAAGAAAACACAAAAACGAGGACTGTCATTTGGTAGACACATTATCTACACTAGACTTTAGTCTCCTATCGGTTATCCACCATCCCTTCGGTTGTCCATCTTCATATTTTTTTCTTCTCTCACTATCTTCACCTTTAAACCTTTGAACCCCAAAACTGGCCAGTGGGTTCGAAAGGCATGTTATCTTCTTTTTTTATCGCCAAAATAGCACCATTTAATCAGAGCCAGAAACTGTAAAGGCAGAAACAACTGTCAGATATTCCACTTTCTAAAACTACTCATCAGAATCAAATTCAAAACTGATTTAAAAATGAAGCATTTGCACTAATCAGATTCTTTAAAAAAAACAAAAACTTCTGCACTTGTCATCACAACTGTGGAGCCATTAATGATTCAGCTGCGACCAACAGTCACATGACAGGGATTTTTCAGCTGAACCGGGCTGAACTGCAGGCTGTGTTTAAACAGACAAGATAGGAGGAAAGTATGGAAACTAATTTAAACTGTAATTAGTAAAATATCTTTTGTACGCACCATTTTTCCAGTGTTGGTAACACATGTTAGCACGTGGAAAAATGTCCAGGTTAAGGAAATTCAACATTTGTTTCTCTATTTTATCATTTATGCCATTATTATTTTGTTATACTACACAGAAAACATTTTGAGTTATCTTCTACTTCTCTTTAGTTGTTCTGTTTCCATAGAGGTGCTCGACTTTATACTGGAGTGAATAGTGACCCCACAGCGAGTAAAAATGTGACAGGGGCAGTTCCATAAAGATGATTACCTTCTCATGCTGAGTGCAGCTTCCCCTTCTTTTGCGAGGAATAGTGACTTCCACTTTTGCGCGAAGCAGAGTCATGGCCGGGGTCACCAGTACCAGGTTGGCCAGACCCTCCTGCATCACCACAGCTGCCACATCTGCCTTCTGGGCTGCGTCACATGCCTGATCTAAAGAGTAGACAATGATTTAACATATGGGTCATGTGTGGTAGTGGAGACTTCATAATATCCAGCACATCAGCAGAGTGTTATTGCAGTTTGACAATAAATTCTTGTATTTTACTGTTAAAGGAATTAAGATGTAATGCCTGTAAATGAGCTGAGACATTGCTAAGAAAATTTCTTGGTGAGTATATTTAGTTTCTGTGATTATCTGAGGAAAAACATTTCATAGCTTGACTCTAACAGAAAGAGACAAAGGTCTATACTTTGTCAGTGTACATATCTATAATTTAGTTTATTTAGTCTCTAAAGAGAAGTACTGTCCACATCTAGCTGCTCTTTAAATAGTAATGCGCCAATTATGGCAACCATATCTTGAACCCTCTGCTGGAATTAAATACACAAATTAGTTTAACATGCAGCTTTATGGGTGTAAGGAAGTAAATGTTGAGGTTTTAACAGCTGAGTGGCAGCTGCTAAAGCCCATGGAATTCTGTCTGGTAAACAACATCCTTGTGAGTCCATGTGATTACTGTTTACAAGTCCTGGTTGACGTACAAGTGGGAAGTGCATGCTTAAAGGAACCACGAATGACACAAAGTGATTACTTCTGCTGTGAGTGCTCAGACCAAACAGTAGTTTGTAGCTGTGGTGGCAGTTGAAGTTAAACAGAAGCACCTGCTTACCGATTCTATCCAGCACGACGCTGTCCCAGCACTTTTTAGCGAGAGTAAACTTCCTGTTGAGCTCAAGCTCAATAGTGTGATAAGCTCCCATCTGAAGGGCGAAAAACACAACATGATCACAATCAATTTTTACTTCAAATCGGAAATTAACCTGGGCAATAAAACAGACATGGTTGCACCTACGGCTGGGCAATATGTCAAATTAAGTCAGTTTGTTAGAATTGTTATTTTTGCACAATGTGAGAAAATGTCTAAATTAAATCTGGATCTCAAACAACACTAGTACTTGCAATGAGAAACACGTCTCAGGACTCACGACAGAAATGTAAGCTGCTTTAGAAGAACAGAAAGATAAATAATGGCAGCAGTAACTAATGACAACAAAATAAGACAGAGGGATGGTTGTCATAGACAAAGTGAGGTTGGCAAAGTCTGGTATTGAACAAACCATCATGTTGTGTCAAATTTGCAAAAACACTGTTCAAACTAAAATTGCATACTAGTTCCAGCCCCAATTACAAAACCACAGCTAAAAAGCAGCTAATATTAGCCGTCACACTTTCAGTTAACACTCATATGTAAACTACAGAAGCCACTGTTTTTCAGAACTGAGGAAGCCTCTTAGATCAGAGGTGAAATGTCCTCAAGGACCTAAAAGAGAAGTCCAATAGCTTTTACTGAAGCTCCAAGGATTACCATGACCTGGATGACTGAGAATCTACACAGACATTTTGCAGAGGCATTGACCTACTACTTTGTTACTGTTGAACAGCTGCTTCTAGTGTTCTTCTTTACAAGTTAACAGTATGTAAAAGCTAGCGGGGCCCTTCTTTTATTGGTCTTGCACATGAAGCCCAGTGACTGCATAAACAATTAGTGTTTTAATAAGTTTATGTAATGAGAAAAAAAATCTAAGTTGTCGATCCTATATACTACAGAAAAAAACAAGATTTAATTTTTCAGCCATGTTACCCAGCCCCAGCTCAAACTATTAGGTTACTTAAAAATCTCAGACCTTGACATACTGGTTCTCCTCTATGTTGGTGCCTTTTACTCTCAGCTGACAGGCATGGGAGTCAAAGTCGATGGTCTCCACACATATCGTTAGAGTGGTCCGAACTCTTGAGCTGCCCACACTTCCAGTAGGGGACTCTGTCTGCACCTTTCTGTGGTAAAAGAGACAAACACTTTAGTTCTGACTCTGATTTTGAGTTCACAGTCACTTGCAGACAGATAGAGAGACAAAATTAGAAATCATCACAATCAATCACTAATACAGACTTAAAAAAACAAGGCTTTAGAACAGCTAAACTTAACACTGACGTAAAACCATCACAGCAGTACTGGATACATAACATACAAGTTGAGCTACAGCTAAATCAAGTGCCTGAGTACTAGTTTTTTAACAATATGGTGTCCATTGTTATGATGATCCCAAGATTGTTTAAGGTAGATGTAACTCCTATACTTAGCTAAAGCAGATTTGAAGTTCATGTATGACTGAGAAGATTAATTTCGCAGAGCAGAGTATTGCAAACACAGGATTCTTGCAAAAAATAGTCATGTGTAAATAAAGCTTTCCATTGCTACTTAGCAATTGCAATGGGGTGTATATAGGGTGCCTTGTGGTGGTTGTACCAATGGTGGATGGGAACTAATCCTTGAGTAGCTTTGTCAAGGTGTATACAAATGTAGATTCTAATCCTTATCAACAAACAGAGCAGCTATCAATTACCAGTTCTCAGTGCTACAAGATCCCTCTCAGTGAGCTGGGAAACTGCAAGATTGGTTTGTGTGCACTACAGGGCTTCAGCTGTCACCTTTACGTGATAGAGTTTAATGGTTACCTGATAGTTGAGGCTCTCAAGCTGTCCCCCACTTGGAGCAGGTTGTAGGTGTGCCACATGTCCTCCGCCTCCTCTGGCACCAGAGTCACCTGGCTGAAGAAGTGTTTGGCAGTCAGTAAACCAGCTTGTGCATTGGTGTCATTTGTGGTTTTGGTTATCACCAACTTAAACTTTGGTTCTCCTACTTTCAGATGTCGACCCATTATTTGGGGTAATGACACAGATGGTGCAGTGATGCATAAGCACTCCTGCTGCTAGAGTAATTATTGAGTGCACATAAATTATATCACAAGTGGGGTTTGTTTTGTTTACTCACTGAGGTGTTGTGAGTATGCTCAGTCATTAGAGCTAAGGCAGAGAGATACAATCTAAGCTCATACAGGTTAGTAATGCTTAGTGTTCTGAGATAATACACATTAACTACAGGAGGGGCTCCTTCTGTGCTAATCCAAAGCTCCCCTGATCTTTGCTGGCACAGGTGAATGTAAATCACATGTGGGCAAATACAGCTGCTACGTTGACACATGAACAGTCAGCTACAAAATAGCATGCTGGTTAGCTTGCTAACATTAGCCTCTCACTCACCCGGCATTATCTTTCTCAATGTCTTTATGGACCAGCTTCATGGTCGGATGATTGTATAATATAAACAAGACTATTAGTGTAAACTAGGCAGGTTGACGTCTATCCGAGTAAGAGACATGTTTAAAACTTTTAGTGAAATAGCAAACTAGCTAAGCCATCTCTCCACTTCAGAATGAATCACTCGCCGAGTGTTGCCAGGCGCTGGGACATTGCGTCATGCCAAAATACGTCGTCAACTCTTCCCATCTTGGTCACTTCCGTGGGTGTCGCTTTACTGCGCAACAAATACAAGGCGATACAAGCGCTTAAACCTGAGTAAATGTGGACAAGTGTGTTTTATGTAGCATTACTTGATAGAATATTCAACTTACAACGACCAAAATGTGAGACATAACCGAGAATGATTGCCCTTTTTACACTGTAGTTTGAGATAAGGTAAATGCTGACAGACATTGAAAACAGCCAATCCGAGACCAGATTGGATACCGCAAATCCCACCTTTTGGGGAAACTGACCAATGGGAGCACGACAACAGTCAGACCACTTCCGTTCAACCTCGCTTTGAGCTAACGCTCGTCTAGCCTTTTTTTGTCGATGGCATGGTGCTAGTAGCTACGGCAGAAATAGCGTTGTCACGAGAAAATATTTTAAAGTAAATTCGGATATCTAATGGAAAATAGCTGACTAATACGAATTTCTGAAGTACATGTCAACCATCACATCTTTAACTATTCAGCACCCGGCCTCAAATTTTGAGGTTGCCAATTCTGCCCCAAGGTTAGCTAGCTAGCGGGCTAACGATAGCCGATTAACGCTAAACTAGTTGGGCTAACGATAACTCGGTAGCCAGTTAACAGTCATTACGTCTTGAATTCGTGGGAGTTATTAGAAACCGACCAGAATAGGGGAATAGCATGGCAGAAGCCGACAAGCTGAACATCGACTCCATTATACAGCGTCTGCTGGAAGGTAAGACTCAGTATTTCGCTCGATATTTATTCACCGAGGTAGCCATTTTAGCTAATGGAGGCTAGACAACGATAGCCGCCAATGCTATGCTAGCAAATTGAGTTCATCTCTCGTTTCTTGCAAATGAAGCACAGGATTTGAATTGTGCACGATTACGGTCAGACGTATCCGTATCGCAACAAATTAACATGGTGTTCCAAACTTTCCTGCCAAAATATCATAAATATATAAACTAAGACGGTATTTACACGAAGGGTGTCGTCAGGAGTTGGTGTCGTTAACCTTGTATTGTCAGTAAAAGAATGAAGCAGTGAACATCTTTTAAGATTTCGTTGTCTGTAACGTACTTGTGTTTGAGGATCACTGGATAAAGGTTTTATTTCTTGGAAACCGAATGCTTTTGCACAGTATGGTCAAGCTGTAAATCCACTGTTTTATAAAAATGAAAATTAAAGCATCAAAGTCTAAATTTATTACTCTGTGCTCGGAGGTGACTTTTTTTTTGTTCGCCCACAGTCTCCGTAGTCCTGTAGTATTTATTTTCTTGATATTGAATGCATATAGTTATATTTGTTGATCGTGCTCAGGGGTGTGACTTAGAAAACTCCCCATATCCCGCTAAAATACCGCTGGGTGTTATCAAAAAGTCATATGGGTTTTTGTGATATTCACTATTTATAGGTCAACATCGCGGTTTGTATCTTTATATCTGGTCTTGGGCTGAATAGTAGGTTTGTCATGAAATTGTAACCAAAAAACTAAAGCATCTCGGATGTTTATGAGGGACATTTTCAGATTGTAGTTGTAAATAAGCACTTCATTTTTCTACTTTCCACTGTAAAATATACAATCTAGCAATTCGTGTTCCTTTTCTTCCACATTTTATCGTTTAGCTTTATATAATTGTGATGGATCTGCTGATGGAAGTAACAGATTGAATAATAACGTGCCAACTGTGCGTGGCAGTTTGCCATATTTTGCACAGAACATGTGAATTCTATTTCAGCATTTATTTTCCCTAATAGGAACAAAATACAACATTTTCCTCGAATGTTCTGTGAAAAATACCGCAAATAGTCCCAATACAAGTACCACTGAATAGCATTGTTCGTACTTCCCATAAAAATGAGAATGAATATAAAACCGTGCCGTTAATGGACTGTTGTTTCCACTGCACTGTTTATGACTCTTGTTGCATTTTGTTCCTCACAGTGAAAGGCTCCAGACCTGGCAAAAATGTTCAGCTGACAGAGAATGAAATCCGTGGTCTCTGCCTCAAATCCCGGGAGATCTTCCTCAGCCAGCCAATCCTGCTCGAACTTGAGGCGCCCCTCAAGATTTGTGGTGAGGCTTAGTTGTGTTCTTTAGAGTCTTGGGAATTCTCTAGTGTGGTCACATAGCATTTACAAACACTTTAGATGCCTGTTGAAGCTTAGAGTGCTGAACTATTATGAGGCGGCTTACGCTCAAATTATTCTGTGTATTCATGGGACCAGATGCTAAAGGATTTTCAAATTATAGCTAATTTCGAACAGACTGTTCTTTAAACAAAGGAAAACCATGTTAAGGTTTCAGGACAGAACATGGTGTATGACTGTGACCTTGCTACAGAAATTAAGGGATACACTGTTATTGGCTTGCCTGTACAGTGAAGTCTTCCTGGATTTGTCCTCCTGTGTCATACTGCTGATGCCACTTAAAACTAAATGCTAGTTTAAAGAAACAACCTGCCAATTCCAGGAACAGGACAAGTTTGCTGAACATTAAAAAGTCACCAGCACTGCCACTCTAAATGCAAGCTTGCACATTCAGTGATTTCTCATCATAACACCTCAAGTCAAGCAACACTGAAATAACAGCGTTCATTCAGAATAATGAAAGGCCAATCATGGCATGAAATGTAGTGGTTAATTCACTGGGTGCCAAGTGTTGTTGTACCTTTATCCAAGTCCCTTAGCCTTTGTTGTGCACACACACACAGCATGATAGTCACACTGTTTCCATTCTAATACCGCTTGTCTTTCCAGGTGATGTTCATGGGCAGTACTATGATCTGCTGCGGCTGTTTGAATATGGGGGCTTTCCACCAGAGAGCAACTACCTGTTCCTGGGGGACTATGTAGACAGAGGCAAGCAGTCCCTGGAGACCATCTGCCTGTTGCTGGCTTACAAGATCAAATACCCAGAAAACTTTTTTCTGCTGAGAGGAAACCATGAGTGCGCCTCCATTAACAGAATATATGGCTTCTATGATGAGTGTAAGTCGTGTGGCGTGCACACTGATACAGACATTGATGTTAGCGATGTTATCACTACTATCTCTGTTTTTTTTTTATGTCAAACACAATAGATCCTGAGAGTCATGTCTTGATAGTCATTTAAGTGTGTTATATATGCAGAAACAAGCATCAGAAGTGAAAGACATTCATCAACACTATTTGAATGTGTTTATTTTTTACCTGCTCTGCTGCATAGAATTGCAGAAGTGATGTCAGTGGTTTAGTCATTTTAAGAATCCAGTAATTTTATAACAAATCAGTTGTCTGTTTAAAAAAAAACTAATGCTCATTTCATCTCTTTTTATAATGATTATCCTGAAGGATATGTTTCACCAGATGTTCTTTGGAGTGTTTATCCAGTGTACATTGGCCAGTGGACACCAAAATTCATTTAACATTTTCACTAAGCATCTATTCTGCCATCTGCATCTGAAAACAGTCAAAGAAACACTGTTACATTTGAGCAAGAGGTTATCAGCATTAACTAAAAATATTCCCATCTACGAGAGCTGTTACTGTTACCAGTTTGCTAGAATTGATGCCATTATCAGACAGAATGTGCCCTTCCTTTTGAAAAGGATCTTCAAATTCAAATTATAAGCTATTTTATTATGCTCAGAAAACCACTGCTCCCTGCATTTCTAATAAATTGTGAATCTGTTCTTTTAAAGTTGACGGTGAGACTGATCTATTAGTAGTAACAAAGCACACATATAAGAGCCTCTCAGTGCACCAGGCTTCAGGCTAATGAGCATGATCAGGGCAGCATGGGCAGCGATTATCACATGCCCGTTCTCAACATTCACAGAGCCAGGATTATGTAAAATGTGTTTCTACTGTGATGCAATAGGTGCCGCTGATTTAATAGGTCTCAAGATTAGATTGTGACAAAGTAATTGTGGTTTCCTCCCACAGGTAAGAGGCGATACAACATAAAGCTGTGGAAGACCTTCACCGACTGCTTCAACTGTTTGCCTGTTGCAGCCATTGTTGATGAGAAGATCTTCTGTTGCCATGGAGGTATCCTCATCAAACAGCTCATTTGGCTTCCATCCAGAGCGCACACACACAAACTCGCCTCAGCTCTGTTGCTTCTGTCAACATAATGGGCAAAGGCCTGCAACACTGTGCGGGATTGAGATTTCTTGTTTGACTATATTTATATATATCCTTTTCCCGTATCAGCAGACATGGCTATAGATATGCAGGCACAACTTAAACAGACTGTTCCTATGGCTGTTACATGCTGGACTACAAGTGTGTCAAGTTAGTATAGGTCATGCATTTAGTCCAGTGCATTTAGCAATCTCTCATCATGTAGAATCTAACACTGCACATAAATTAACACATTATTTGTAAGTAAACAGCCGATAAAGTCAAATAATTATTGTAGTCTCAGTACAGAAGCAAGACAAATTAAGAAGATTTTTCCGTGCAACGCTCTTGACAATTACATAACATGTAAGACAGGTCAGATTAAAACATAATGAGCAAGGACATTTGATTAAAATAGAATAAAAGGAACACAGCAGTTTATTTTTCACACCTATTTCGACTAGTTTTGGCGTAATACAGAAAACGACAACAAAATGGACCTAAGGGCTCAGACAAAGTGGCACCAAGAGTCAGCCACGGCTATCTCACGTCTCTGAGAACCACTATGAAAAATATGTAAACAGACATTGATAACGAAGAGGGCAAATTCCACCTCCTGCTTCAAGCATATAAAATTACATAAGACCAAACCCCCTGACAGGATATTGTATGTTTGCTTGAGTTATTTGTTTATTGAGCTTATATCGGATAAATTCTCGATCCATTTATTTTTATCTCACGTTAAGTTTGCATACACAATTGAAAGGTTTTAACTTCTCAGTGGATCTTAATTTAATCAACAAACTGCAGATCACCTTTGGATTAATGCGTAGTCTATATTTTTTGGTGGATTGAGTCAATAAAACAGTAAAACCAAACCATATAATTTTAGCAATTATACAAGACAACAAAACAGCAGCAGCTACTCACATTTCAGAAGCTATAAATCAGAATTGTGTGGTACTAGCAAAAACGCTGCATATCGTCGTGTTGTTTTACATAATATAATCCTTAAAGCACATTCTGCAACCACAGAGGTTTCATAGTTGTCACACCTCAGATGGTTGAGACTCTTCTTGCCTAGGTTTTCATTTTCTGACTTGTTGACTAGAAAAATAGAAGCAACCTATAAAACTGAATCGAGGCTTCAGAACATCAAGAAACGTACCGTCTGTTTAACATCACAGATGCTAAATTCACGTTTTTTGTTTTTCTGCTGTCTAACGTTTAACTTTGTGCATTTACCTTCTCCAGGCCTATCTCCAGACCTCCAGTCCATGGAGCAGGTGCGAAGGGTCATGCGCCCCACTGATGTGCCTGATCAGGGCCTCCTGTGCGACCTGCTGTGGGCAGATCCAGATAAGGACGTGTTGGGCTGGGGTGAGAACGACCGTGGCGTCTCCTTCACCTTTGGTGCCGACGTGGTCACAAAGTTCCTCCACAAACATGACATGGATCTCATTTGTCGAGCCCATCAGGTCAGTACAAGAACCGATTCTAAGTTGAAAGACTTTTTAAAAAAAATAAAAATGGTAACGATCCAAACAATGAGAGGAGAAAATATCTATGCTTGCAGTTTAGGATGATGGGCAGTTTTGCCCTCATTGTCGTTATGTCTTTGTTTGTATTGTTCCTACAATATTGGTTTGCTTTGAATCTATTTGAAACGACTCCTTTTTGAGGTTAGAGCAGGGATGGCACTTTTCCAAGTAATTTTTTTTACAGCTAATATTGAATATTTAAAGAAATCGGTAACGGCTGTGTCGCATTGAAATCGGCGGGAAACCTGTGAAACCCTTGAGCACATTTGGACTTCAGCCCAGCAGTTTTAATGTTAGCACCTGATTTTGATTTAGTTTGGGTCATAAAATATATATTGATTTTTAATAGTAGTATTAGTTTTACTATATTGAGCCCTGAAAATATGAATTAGTGTAATGAACAAAAGCAGAAGACATTTTAGCATACTTTTGATCAGAGAAATGTGTCTTATATTTGTCATTTAAGTTTGATATCTTCTGATCTTGACTGCCAGCCTCTCATTACTGCAGCTGCCTCATGTTTTCTACTGCAGAGCTGCAAGTACTTCCTCTAATAAAGCAGTATTTTTAGGGCACTGTTTTATTATTAATCAGGAGCTTGAGCCTACAGGGGGTTTCAGCAGATGAATGCAGGTTGTTGAGTTAGACTTTGCATTAAAACAATAATTAGTTAATTTGCTGATTTGTCTATCTTACCCATTGCCTTTAGGGTTTATTTGTTAATGGAAAAACCTTTCTTGTTTTTAGAGTTGTACTTAGATTTAGTCTATTTTTGTGGCCTATTATGAAAAATAGCCTATTTTTCATAATAGGGCTGCTCCTGACCAAAGATGTTCCTATTCTAGTCACACAGTTATGATAAACATTTAATTATCTAAATACATACATGTTGGAGGGTAATCATAAAAGGATTTCACCTTCAGAGCTGAGAGAAACATTGTTAACACTATGCTACATGACAAAAAATACGAAACCACGCCTAATAAAGAGCCTTAAACTGGAAATACTACCAGTACATGTACGAAGCCAGCCATAGCAACACCGGCAGAAGCAGTAGGACAACATTTCTGATTGTGTTGAAAAAAAAAAACAGCAACGAGGCTGAATATTTTAGCAAGCCTGATCATGTGCTGCGCCTCGGGTTGAGAAATCGCAGCTGGCAATCACATCCTCCTCCACAAGTTATCACGGAAACTATAGGACCCTATCTTAATGCAGCTATCAGTCTGTTGCTGGTTGCTCAGTGGTCCGGTGAACTGTCCAAAAATCCATTAAGTTTTTACCAGTCCAGTGTGTCTCGTACATGGCCTCTTTGTGTGCCTGGCATTTAGGGTGCGCCTGAGAGTGTTCTGCCTGCCTGAGCCAGTGAGCTCCACTCTGGCTGGTCCCAACAACTATTCTGTTGGAAACTCTTGGTTACACATTTTGGATTTCCTGCCTGACATACCTAATTACAATGCAGTAATTGCAGGGACTTGTTGTATACAGAATATTGCTGTCTATGACTGACTGTTTCTGCTACCTATGGAGCAGTCCTAGTTGATAAAAATTACACTGCAGCCCAGTTTTACAGAGAACCAGGTAGACAAACAAGTGTATTTATGATGTAGTTTAGGTCCATTCGTATGTCAGAAGCTAATAGAATTATAAGTCTATGATTTTGCTTTTGTGCCTGATTCACCACATGTGAAAGAAGTTTTTCTCACTCCTCCAAGACCTGTTGCTAACCCTTTATTTCTATGTGTTTTCAGGTGGTTGAGGACGGATATGAGTTCTTTGCAAAGAGGCAGTTGGTGACGCTGTTCTCGGCCCCAAACTACTGCGGGGAGTTCGACAACGCCGGAGCTATGATGAGCGTAGATGAGACGCTCATGTGCTCATTCCAGGTAAACGAGACCACACTGACTCATCTTGCGAAATCATTTCTGTTGTGCTTTTTTTTTTGCTCACTTTTTCCATGGTTTCACTTTTACAGATTCTCAAACCCGCAGACAAGAAGCTGTTCTACGGTGGTGGAGGAGGCATGGG
Source organism: Chromis chromis (assembly GCA_900302755.1). Classification (NCBI taxonomy): domain Eukaryota; kingdom Metazoa; phylum Chordata; class Actinopteri; family Pomacentridae; genus Chromis; species Chromis chromis. The sequence goes on from OMNN01096531.1 coordinate 24,712, forward strand.
CTCTGGCCGCCCAGTCACTCCTCCTAGGAAAGCTAAGAAATGACACCAGTAGTTTGCCCTCGACCTCTGACCCATCCCTCCCGCCCTCTCTACCTCTCTTCTCCTTTCTTTCACCAAACAGCCAGAAATCAAACCTATACCCAGGGCTTTTTTCCTTTTTTATCTGTACTTCTTAAAACATTTAATGTTATGAATTGTCTGAGTGAGTGCGTGCGTGCGCAGACCACAAACGAGTCTCGTCTGCAGGTGAGCATTAAAATCATGTGTGCACGTGTACATTTTGTGTGAAAGTATTAGAGATTTATACTTTCCCCTTTCTCTTACCACTCTTCCCGTGGAAAGGTTGAAACCACAGTGTCTGTCTGTACAGTAATTTGACTGAAAAGCAGGGTCTGGGAGACGGTGGGAGATCGCCTGCCAGCAGGTGGTGTGTGTGAGGAGGGGGGGAGTATTTTGTTTTCCCTGTCCTCTGTACTGTAAAATCTCAAACACAGGTGTGTGCATGTGTGTGTGTGTGCATGCGGCGCGTTGCTTATTTGAGCGTGATGTCTCCGTATCCTTGAACAGGAAGGAGTATATGTCACCTTATCAGAGCAAGCACACGCTCAGCAATACACACACACACATGCATATGACTCTTCAGATTCATATGAGCCAGAGCTGTAAAAACCCCATACAGTTTAGGTTTGTACAGATTTGATTACTTGAAAGAGATTTTTTGTGAATTCGTTTTGTAGTCTTTCATCAAGTTGACCAATAAAGCGAGAATCTGAGCTGCATTGTCTGCCAGTCATTTTAAAAAAAAATCATAATCCTGTATCTGCTGTATGATAAGCAGGTGGCTTTATAATTAGTCTGCAGCCAATAGCTGTCAGCGGATCTGATTACTGAGTTCGTCACGTTTCTGGGATGTCCTCACTTTACCTGCTTAGAGCACCAGTCATATGGAGACCTAAACTGACCCTCTGATAGTATGTGGAGACACTACAGGTGAATAGTGTAAAATGTATTTTTTATTTATTTTATTGTTTATTTGATGTGGACATCACAATTACATTGGACAAACCAGATGCATTGTGTGTTTTAGCACATGTGCTAATTCGCAACACTTGTCCACAGGAGGCTTTTGAAATGATAAAAAGAAGAAAAAAAGAAAAAAAATGCAGTGTAGAATAACATTACAACAGTAAAAGAGAAGCAGTTTTTCAGATTAAATACATGCATAAGCTACAAAGCAAAGGCAACATGGTCAAGCAATCAACCAGTTAAAACTGTTCATGTGAGCACTGTTGTTTTGATTTTAGCCATTGTTTGAGTCCTTTGTTAAAAGCATTACTGTTGGACTCTAATTTTAGATTAGTGGGTAGAGAGTTTCCCCTTTACAGAAAGAACAGACTGACAGAAAGAAGTCTTGTATCTTGGGACAAGACAATCACCACTGGTGGAGGCTCGTGTGGCCGCTCTGTGAGAGCTGGTGGCCAGTTCAGAGAACAGTAGTGACACATGATGATTTAGACATTTAAAATACAATTTAAGAGTACTAAAATTCATAAAATTTTCAAAGGTGAGGAGGTTGTGTTTTCTTAAAACTGGGCAGTGATGCCATCTCATCTCAGTTTTTGCTGCCAAGATGGTTTTTAAGTATTTTTTTGAGCGATACCTAAAAGTTATTTTGTGACATGATTTTTTTGTTTGATAATTGAGTTTTAATAATTGTTTATTCAAAACTTGAGTTCAGTTTTAAGGGTTGAATAATAATATTATCCTGTCTTTCTACCTTCATACAAATAATATGCCATATCATTTTTTGGGGGGGCAACCGAAGGTAACCATGATTTTTAGCAGCTTCATCTTTAGTCGTTGGCATTTCCATCACGGTTAGCATAATGTGGCTGCTTTGTCCGTCTTTAGTACAGAAAAACCTGGGCACCTCTTTCACCCAAATACAGTAAATGGAGGATGAATTTTAGTTCCCACCCCAATGATCCTGCTCTAGGCTCTGGAAGAAAAAAAAACAATGATGCAAAAGATAAAACAAAGAAAAGCAACTACATCCTCACTGTGTGCTGGAGTCTTTGTGTGCACACAGCCACTCATCTGTGAGTGCTCTGCTGGAGCTTTGCTCGAGTGCTGTCAACGTCTGCTCGCTGTGATATGTGTATGATTGAGAGTGTCGACTATGTATGTGTGTCTTGTCTGTGTTCTTGTCAGCGGCAGCCGGAGGCACTCATGCGTCGCCTCCGCACCACGACACACACCAGACACTGTTCTCTTGTTCCCCAGATCTTCTCCTGACCTTTCCACCTTCCTCTCCCCCTCCCACACTAACACACACACACAACACTCTACTGAATCCATGTTTTTCCCTTCTAGCTGGACAGCTCTCAGTCCCTGCTCTGTCTCTCTGCCATCCTCCACTGTCCCGCATTCCTCTCTCTCTCACTCTCCCTCTCTTTCTTACTCTCTCTCTCTGGCTCAGACCCCGAGGCAGCTTGTTAGTGGGGAACTAAATATTGATTTGGCGGGCCTGTCGATGCCGGGAGAATGAGCTAGTGTCCACCAGAGACCTCGGCACCGGCAGCCTGCTATCGACGTTTTCCGTGGGCAGAACAGGGGTGGTGGAGGAGGGA